>QLOI01004847.1:0-23706 GCA_003313605.1 Tuber umbilicatum | reverse complement strand
CGTCTCTTAGACTAATTGAGGGCTCTACTGCTGCCTGTGCCGCCGCGTACAGCGAAACCGTGTTCACGGCGAGTTCCTTGGAGATCGCTTCGGGGGATATATCGGCGAGAAAGTCATCCGCGTTCTGCGGGAAAGTGGCGGACCAAGCATTGTATATTATCACGTTGGGGAAGCCGCCGAGGGCGGCGGCCGCGGAGGCGATGTGGGATTTTAGGGATGTGGAGGCGGCTAGGTCTGCCGTTATGTGGTGGTTGGGGGCGCTGGCGGAGGTGGGGGGCACGGGAGTACGGGAGAGTGTGGCAACGGTGTAGCCTTCCGATTGGAGTTTTTGGGTCAGGCTTGCGCCGATGTTGCTACCTGAACCGAGGATCAAAGCTCTTAGGGTCATTTTCGCTTGCTGGTTTGGTTTGGCTGGTTGTGTGTGGTTGTTGGTTGGCTGGTTGGTGGTAATGATTTTCGTAGTGAATTGGATTGGATTGGATTGAGCTATGAAGAATTGGATTTCACGGAAGGCATTACGCCTTGTTTATATATCCGATTCCACCGCACCACTACTATCGCTACTGCTACTACAGAGCAATAGAATACCGAGAGCTTTCTTTCCTTTTTCCCCATCTGCTCACCTACGGTACTTGCTTGCTCGCTCGTCCGGTGTGGGGTGTACCCGGAACACCGATTTCCCAGCGCTTCATCCCTGTGCATTACCAATCCTCCCGCTCGGGATAACCAGTTCTATTATTTTGGTGTCGATACACAGCGCTGTTCTCACATGGTCGGGACGGAATACCGATGTCCGTTGTTGCGGCGTAGTAACGTAGTAAATCAGGGATTGAACTTTGTGGGGGGTGCCTCGGGTATCATACTGCTCGAGCACGCTACGTTTGTTGGTAATTGGGTGCCGGTATTGTTTTGGTGGATTATAAATGCATAATATGTGCTGTGCGGTTCGCTTTTGTGGTTTTTATTTTTTTGGCTTCGGGGTTTTTGGTTGGATTTGTAAGATTCTTGGGAATGTGGGACGGTGCACCGTACAGTGCTACACCAGTAGGTGCGGTTCCACTCGCGTTAGGGCGTGGATATTGTACCGGTATTGGTTGGTCACGGTATGGCCCGGGGATGTTTTAGGGTGATTAGTATAATGTTTGAGTGGGGACGTTATTCCGCTCGCCGATTTTCCTCATCACCGTAGTTTTGGAGGAGTTGCGAAAGGTGAGCACCAGGCTAGGATTATGGTCTCGAGTGATATCTGGTGATTATGATAGCAGGTTTTGCACCTTTGACGTTGTGCTCAAGTGGCCCCATCGCATAGAACCAACGATTTGAAGGGCCGGAGAGAGCGGCAATCTTCCTAAGGGTTATGTGATACCCCGCCGGCAAGTTCCCACCTACCCACCCTATGATACAATCTAGGAAACAGAGAGCCCACGATGCGCTCAACCACGTCAGCGGCAAGAAAGAGGCTTTCCCCTTCTTCAGGCCCTATCCCTAGCCCAATCACGAACCTGCTAGATGCTAGGCGAAAGCTATCACTACCCCTAGTAATAAAATTTAATAGTGATAGTACCGGTAGCAGCCATTCTATTCCCGGTAGACAATAGTAAATCCCCAACCGAACCAATTG
Source organism: Tuber umbilicatum (assembly GCA_003313605.1). NCBI lineage: Eukaryota > Fungi > Ascomycota > Pezizomycetes > Pezizales > Tuberaceae > Tuber > Tuber umbilicatum. Next base: position 22,085 of record QLOI01004847.1, on the reverse strand, counting down.
GTTATTTTCGCCAACCTCGCGTAAAGGCAGCTTCACAAACTTCACCCTAAACTACATCAACAGTCAACATCCTTAGGGACCTGCAATGTCTCAGCAAAAAGCGGTAGTTATGGAAGACTCTCACGGAGATGGCGGAATCCCGCTAGCGGACACACCACCACCAGTGAGGAAGAGAGTCTTCTTCCTAATTCAAGTCGATGAGAGCAAAATCGGAATGGTTGTGTTTGAGTTGTATAACGATCATGTTCCTATCACTTGCGAAAAGTATGGTCCACCCCCCCTTCCTTCTCCTTCTCGGCAAACGCTAGTTTGTGCACTTTTCTGAACGTACCTCTGTTCTCTCAAGCTTTCGAGTTTTGTGCACGGGAATGGCTGGAAGGGTTAAAACCTCACATGGCGTCGTTAATAGACTTCATTATCGTGGGACTAGGATTCACTCCGTTATCAAGGAGTTCATAGTTCAAGGTGGGGATATTACTAGGGGGGATGGTTCCGGGGGCGCGAGTATATACGCGAACGGTACCGAGCCATATGGTTATGAGGGGTTCGACCAGGAAAACCTGGGGTGGAGACAGATCGACTCGGCGGGGTTGCTGTGCATGGCTAACCGTGGGGGGAATAAGAGCAATACAAGCCAGTAAGCACCTCTCCCTTAGACTAGAATGCTACTGCCACTGACAAATATAGATTCTTCATTACCCTCTCACCAGCTCATTATCTTACCAACCTCTACACTGTCTTCGGTCACGTAATCGACGGGATGGATATTATCGAGGAGATCGGAAAGCTGCAAGTCGGGCACAGGGACTATCCGAACGTCAAGGTCGAGATAGTAGAGTCTGGAGAGCTCACCCCGTTGGGTCAAGTAAGGGTGCTGTCACCCCCTGTCCCTATCAAATGTAGGTCCTTTCAAAACACCCCAGTTATGCTACCCCCGCCGAAACCCACGGAGAATGAAGGCGCTCCTGTCCCAGGACATAAGAGGACTCATAGCAAGCAGGCCACGACGCTGGAGGCTCGGCAGGAGGCGGCGGCAGTGGCAGCGGGGGGAGGGGACGTGGACGAAAACAGGCGCATCAAGAGGAGGGTTGTGATGTTCGAGTCAAGAGATGACGATTATGATACGGACGTGGGCGGGCCGTCCACCCAACCTTTTGCGGGGGGATATCGTGGTCCCCGTTGCTCGCCTTATGAAGAAGCCCCCCCGCCCAGCAGAAGCCGGGGACGCGGGCCTAGAAACCCATCGTCAGTCAAGAGTCACAGAAAGGGCTATCAATATCTGAGAAATCCCAATGAGGGAGGATGCACTAGCAATGAAGAGGAGGGCAGAGAAATACCTACGCATCACGGGAGTAGCACCTACCCTTCCCGAAATAACCACCATGACAGGTACGACAATAGAACACCCTCTCAGAAGTATCGCAATGGGCGTCTGGGCGCAATGCTTATCTAATTGTATTGAATTAGAAGATGTTTTAGTTATGAGATGGGTAGGAATAGTGTAACAAACTAATCCGTAAGACGACTTCCCTAGCTCGTACTACTCGGGGGGTACCGCAATCCGTGTACCGGTTATGATAGCAGTATTTCTGTATCCTACTTGTATGATATGTATCATTACTTTCGCGGCTTTTGCCGAAATAAAATCATTCTCATCCTTTAGGTTTTCTGGTTGTTATCTAATGAGACCACGGCGGTCGTGTAGCATTTAAGATTTACAGTATCCAGGTTTCTTATATATTAGTAGCACTTGAGACATACCACAGGCGATCAAGAATACGGGCCTCAGCTTGTAGGGATACTGGCACTGTATGAGTGCAATACTGGTGATATGAATGAGTTACTTATATTAGTAATAACTATAGAAACAATGATGTCCCGATTGTACGACAGTTGGCCCGTAATATCCCGAGTGCACTGGGAGTGAATTCTACACTGCCGGGTGTTTATTGGAGATGTTCTTGAGTTCGTTACCGCACCAGGTAGACGGGTCGGTTTCTCACCGCAAGATTTAATTGAAGCCAGAAAACGAATTCGACAGTCTACTTTTTCGGTATGCTGAGGTTCAGATACTAGTACGGTACAGTACCGGTATCAATACATGTTTAAGTGGGCATATAATAATATTATAATACCGGCAATTAATTATTCTATCGCTTTTCCCTACTTATACAGCTTCACTAAACCCTCTTTTCCTGAGCTCTTCTTACAGTAGGGTTGGAGGCAAGAGTTCCAGTCTTTTTGCTCGGGCGGAGTGTGATGTCCTTGATTGAAAACTCTTGGCGTTTCAATTCAGCCCGAACCGCCTTTGACCTACCGGTACTTATGCGCTGCCATAACTTATTCCCTCTCCTTGTTCTCCTTTTGTCTTTCTCTTTCACTCCGTTCGACAACCATCCACCAACCTCCATTGCCATTACGACCCACAACTATTGCTCATCGAATTCATCAGCTCTGCGGGTTCAGTCTATCTTCTACACATACCCATTGTACAGGTAAGCTTGCCTCTTTTGGAACTTTTGGGGGGAGAAGAACTTTTGGGGCGGGGGTGGCATGTTTCAACTGACATCACGCGTCAATCGCATCCTCTTTCATCGCAGCCCCCGAATTTTCCTATCAACTTTGCATTCGCCCATAACTCTCTCTCTTTCAACCTCGTCGCCCAACACCGATATTCCTTACGTTTCCCTCTCCGCTAACCAAGATCAGATTACGATTTCCTTTTACTTGCCAAGGATCTTTTCTTTTCTCTTTTCCTTTCTTTCTTTGATTGTTTGCCATGGCGGAACATAATAACTCGGACGACGCTGATGCCGCGTTTCTTAACGCGCTCAAAGCCGAGCAGGAGATGGCTGAAGCCGGGCAGAAAGCCAGCGAGCTCAGGGAGGAATCTGAGCTGATTGGCAATGAGCCAGAAGAGGGAACAGAACAAGAGGCTACTTTAAGGGAACTTTCTGATCAAGTTGAAGAAGACAATCATTTACAAAGTAACGAGTTGAAAGACACTTCGACTGCTGCTTCTGGTGTTACATCTCTCCTCCCAGGTGTTGCTGTTGCGAGTCCTGACGACGGCCCCTCGAGCGTCAACGGCTCGGCAGTGGGTGATTCTGCCGCCCAACCTCTCCTGAATGCAAACATGGGCGCTGGCCCAAACACGCAAGAGTCTTCCGCAATTTCCTCCCCTTCTATTACCCCCGCTGGTGCTCTTGCCCCTGATGAGAATAATAATGACTCTGCTCCGCACACACTATCTGTTACCACTCCCACTGTTGGCTCTAATAATAATGATTCCCTTCCTGTGTCGTCAGCTACTCCTGCTCCTGTCAATGCCCCTTCTACTGCTGTACCTGTTCAAAGCCCGGTTCAAAAGGGGAATGCGAACGTTGCCAATAAGCGGAAGAGGCTTCCACAGGACATTGTAGGACAGCTTGAGGATAGGATCGCAGAGGACCCCAGAGGAGACATTGACGCCTGGTTGGCTTTAATTGAAGAACATAGGAAAAAGGGCAAATTTGACGATGTTAGAGCTGTTTATGAGAGGTTCTTTGTAGTATTTCCAGCTGCGGTAGGTGTTTCCGCTACGCCCAGTTTATCTTTCGTACATCCATGTACCGGTGATTTGTGGAAGCTTGTGATGTGCGAAATCGCGTGCTAACGTTTTCCCTTGATTTAATACAGGCCGACCAATGGATTTCTTACGTTAAGATGGAACTAGCGAACAACGAGTTGCAACATGTTGAGCGCATTTTCCAGAGATCTTTGTTTAATGTCCCCAATGTTGAGCTTTGGTCCATGTACTTGGATTATATCCGCCGTCGGAATAATCTGACCACTGATACCGGAGGGAAAGCCCGCGCGGTTGTTAACCAATCTTATGAATTTGTATTGAACAATGTCGGATGTGACAGGGAGGCCGGCAGGATTTGGACCGAATACATACAGTTTGTGAAGAGTGCGCCCGGAAATGTAGGTGGCAGTGGCTGGCAGGACCAACAGAAGATGGACTCCTTGCGAAAGGTATATCAGAAAGCCGTCACCATGCCCGTTCAAGGCGTCGAGCAGTTGTGGAGGGAGTATGATCAGTTCGAACAAGGGTTGAACAAGTTAACGGTATTTGCGCCTTCCCCCCAGAAACAGTTCGATTCCCAGTGCGCTGATGTGGAGGTTTGTAAATGATATAGGCGAGAAAATTTCTTCAAGAACGCTCCCCAATGTTTATGACTGCCAGGGGTTGTCTTATCGAGTTATCCAACATCACCAAGGGCCTTAGGCGTGATGCATTGCCCCGTTTGCCGCCTGCGCCAGGATATGAAGGTTACGAGGATTATACCAGGCAGGTTGAGCTATGGAAGAAGTGGATCCAGTGGGAAAAGGGCGATCCTCTCGTTCTTGCTAAAGAAGATCCCGCAAGTTTGAGTACAAGGATTATATATGTCTTTAAACAAGCTCTTATGGCTTTGAGGTTTTGGCCAGAAATCTGGTTTGATGCAGCAGAGTGGTGCTTCGCAAATGGAATGGATGACCAAGGAGTAGATTTCCTCAATCAGGGAATGGTTGCGAATCCGGAGAGTTGTCTCCTACACTTCAAGTACGCCGAGAGATTGGAAGCAACCACCATCATTGAAGGTGGGGAGGAGGCGCTTATACGAAAAGGCCAATTGGTTAGAAAGCCTTACGATGATTTGCTCAACATGTTATACGAGCAGGTTCAGAAGATTCAGCGAAAGGAGAAGGAAGAACTTTCCCGGATTGAAGACGCCTTCGAATTAACCAACCCTCGTAATGCGGAGGATGATGACGAGGACGATGACCCCACTACGGCTGCAACCAGGGCGGCTAAGGATGCCCAAGTTGCGGCATTGAGGGAGGGTACGAAAGCGCAGCTTCAGGTAATGACAAAAACTATCTCAGCTGTATGGATCAACTTGATGCGTGCGATGCGGCGCGTTCAGGGCCATGGCAAAGTGAATGAGGCACTGGGTGGAAGTCGTCAGATATTTGCGGACGCAAGGAGGAGGGGCAAGATTAATAGCGATGTGTATGTAGCAAGTGCACTGATTGAATACCACTGCTACAAAGATCCTGCTGCTTTGAAAATCTTTGAGAGGGGGATGAGGCTTTTTCCCGAAGATGAAAATTTTGCGTTGGAGTATTTGAAGCATTTGGTCGCTATTAACGATATTACTAGTGAGTTTTAGCCCATCCGTGGATATTAAGTGTTCCCTATCCTAACTGTTGCTAGACGCAAGAGCCGTGTTTGAGACTTTTGTTGGCAGAGTGACAGCTGAAAAGGCTCGAAAGGTGTATGAATTCTTCTACGACTACGAAGCTCACTACGGAGAGCTCGGCCAGGTTTATAAGATGGAGAAACGCATGAGTGAACTCTATCCTACTGGTTTGTGATAATTCCCGTCACAACTCGAGGCCACCACTGACCCATGCTCCAGATCCGTACATTTCTCGATTCTCGAGTAGATATGCCTATAAAGCCGTTGATCCTTGCTCGTTCCTTGCCGTTGTCTCCCCGGCACAACAATGCAAAACTAAATCGCAAGCTACATCTCCATTGGCACCCGACCACCTTCCCCGAGACGGTCGTGACTACCGGGACCATCCACAGGCTCCTCCGACTGCGCCAGCCAATGGCCGAACGGTTTCACCAAAACGGCCTGCGAACGAGGAACTCTCAGACTCTTCTGAGCACCAGAGGCCCAGAAAGCTCCATCGACCTGATTCCCCATTGAAGGGCGCCGCAGGTCGAAGGCTAGATCAACAGAAACGTGCCCAGCAGCAACAGCAACAGATGATGCAGGGCCGTGACCGCAATATACCGGATCGGGACGACAGTATGCATAGAGGAGGGCCCGGACGCGGAGGGTATCAGCAGAATCAAAGGCAGCCCCAACAGCATCAACCCCAACAGATGCAGATGCACCAGCCGCCCGCCCCAACCCAACTCCCCGACCTTATTATGTATCTTTTAAGTATTCTACCGGGTGCAGACAAGTACCAAGCGGCAAGATTTAGACCAGAAGCTATGGTTGGGCTTCTGGGCAATATTAATTTGCCTAGGGATGTGCAGGCGAATAATCGTGAGTCTGCCAGCCATCATCGCTCCGTCCCGCAGGGTCCGAGACGACAGTATTAACTACAATAGAACCATATTCGTATCCGAGATAAATCTTCCTTCCTTTTCGTTTTATTTTCTTCCTTGCTATATGATTTCGGGTTGTGCTGGTGGCGGTGGTGGTGGACCCAAGTGGGGGAAACAAAAAAGTGGGGGGATATTATGTACTTGGGAGGTTGTAATGATATATGATGCCTGCACTGGAGAAAACCCTTTCTTTCTTTCCAAACGAAAAAAAACTGGAATGGAGTAAGCAAGAATCGTAAGGAATCCTCGGTCCTTTCTTTCTTCTTTTCTTCTTTCACTATCCCTTATTTTTTTCGTTATTATTATCTTCTGTTTCTTTTTCATTTCCAGTGTAAATGTCTTATGATAACTTCATTCATTCCATTATCAATGTGATGGTGAGGTTTGGTCCCTCTTTTTATTTTATTTTCGCGACAGTGCTGGTGACGGCACGAACCATCGTGGTGGCCTCAATGTAACCTCCTTTCTTGGACGTTCTCGGTATCTGGTGATAGGGCTGGGGTGGATGGATGGGTGAAAACCGGTATCATAATATATCATACACTGGGGGTTTAATTCTCTGAGGTTTGGAAAGTGCTTTTGATGGATTGATCGGTGCTTGCTACTGTGATCTTATCTGTGTGGTTTTAGGAGTGAGTGAGGGTGGGTGATTGGGGTTACCATGCTATTGTGGGTAAACCCCTTTTGCCACAGAGTGGCTTGGGCGCAATGTCGAATTTATCGTGGTTCTGAACTGCAAAATAATCACTGGCAGCAGACTGCCCTTTGGGGGGGCTACACTCTCCCCCCTGACACAGTAGTGACTTAGAGGTCGTTGCTGTTGAGAGCTTTGTGACTTATAAAATCTAATATCATACTCTTATCATGCAGAAGGCTCATCATACTTTAGACTTTGTGACGTTACCCTTGTGTTGTGGCTGTTGGTACCGGTAGTAAAGGTATTTCTGGGGCCACAGGACTTTGTCGGTAACGGAGGTGCGATTTTCGTTTTTTTTCTTCTGTTGTTTTCGTGATCAGCGGCAGGCAGTCCATGCCTCGTGCAGGAAGGTTTTGATTCATGTATGCTTCTGCAATACAATAACGGTCGGTAGTGAAAATATGGTTCAAATTTTATAGACACCGCTTACGAAGCCTATCGCAATTGCACTCTGTGCGTTAAAATAATGTTCATAGAATACTCGAGTACGGCTCGGGCATTGCGTTGCCATAGCGGCGATTGGGCCCCATACAATACTGGTACGTGGATGGATGAAATAGGCTTGCTTACGCTTCGTCATCTCTCCTATTTCACTTCTCTCCCCCGATCAACAACCACCCAGCGAGCGAGCGAACTACTACTGCTCACACCCCCCCCACAACCTATCTACGCTTCATCCGGAGGAATAATTCCAGTCTATTGAAACTTAATCCCCCACAATGTACAATGCGGCTGCCTTCCTGGCATCTACGGGGCCAGGGGTCCAGCAGGTTGGACAACCGCAACAACAGCAACAACACCAGCAGCAGCAACAAGTGCAGCCGCAACAGACTGGATATCCCGGGCAACAGCAGCAAACTCTAAGTGCCATGCCTCCTCAACCTACGGGGTATATGTCGTATCAACAAACCGGGTTTCCGGGTCAACAACCTCAGCAGCAGCAGTTCCAGCAACAGCAGCCGCAACAATTCCAGCAACAGCAACAGGTGCCTATGCAATATCAAGCTACGGGACAGCCGGGTGGGCTTCAAGGATATCCGAGCCAACAGGGGATCCCACCAGTTCCTTCGCTCCCTACTGGACTTTCGTCATTCTCTTCGCAACCTCAACAGACATTTTCACCACTTCCTCAGCAACAGCAACAGCAACAGCAGCAACAGCAACCGCAGCCGCATAAGAAAGCGAAAAGCCAGACAAAGATCCCTACTATTCGGCTTTCGTTCATTACCGCTGCCGATCAGGCTAAATTTGAACAGCTTTTCAAGGCGGCGGTTGGGGAGGGCCAGGCCTTATCTGGTGAGTGGCGTTTGCAAAAGGCCTGTATTGCTCCATTATGGCTCCTGACAAGCGACTAGGTGAAAAGGCAAGGGATATCCTTTTAAGATCTCAGCTTCCCCCAGCGGATCTTCACCAAATATGGTTCGTAACCCCTCTTGAAAATGAGTATATATATACCACGCTAAACATCGCCTAGGCAACTTGCCGATACCACCAAGTCTGGACAATTGCTATTCCCCGAGTTTGCTCTAGCTATGTACCTTTGCAATCTCAAGCGGGGAGGAAAGAGTTTGCCGCCGGCATTGCCTGAAGTGGTTCGGAATGAGGTCTCGAGCATGGTGGATATTATTTCGTTTGGCGTGCCCGATTCCGCTCCACTCCCGGCTCCTCGGACAAATGTCCCCAGCTTTGAGGTTAGCAGCGCACCACCGCAGACCCCTCAAACTGCAATCTCGCCCCCGCAACCTACAGGACAACCTCAGCCTAGTAACTCTCAGTTGCTCGGTATGATGGCCCAACCAACAGGATTCCAACCCCAACAAACTGGGATACCGGGGCTCCAGTCTCAGCGGACAGGATTCCCTACCATGCAACCGCAGTTTACTGGTTTCCAACCACAACAGACGGGGATAGCCTCTCAGGCAACGGGATATGGCCAGGGGCCTGGTGGCTATAATGGCTCGATTCCTCCTGTACCCCCGATACCGACTGGTGTGTCGTCACTGATGCCCGGCGGAATGAACTCATTGCAGGCTCAGCCTACGGGGCGGCCAGGCCAATGGGGGTTTGTCAACACTCCGGCGTCTGTACTTCAGGGTATTGATGCTCTGCAAGAACGGATGATGCCACAGCCTGGGCGGGAAGGAGGCTTTAGTACCCAAGGATTGCAAGGAAATGCTGTAATCCCATGGTCTATCACCAAGGTGGAGAAGCAGAAGTACGATCAGGTATTTGAGGGCTGGGATGGGCTTAAGAGGGGTCTTATAAGTGGTGATACTGCTATTGAGGTTTTTGGGCAAAGTGGATTGCCGAAGGACAATTTGATGCAGATATGGACCTTGGCAGATTCGGGCAACAAGGGGAGCTTGAACAAAGATGAATTTGCGGTTGCAATGCATTTGGTAAGTCTAATATTTGAGCGTGATTGGAAGGCTGCTAACTATCATGCCCAAAGATTTTTCGAAAACTTAACGGGTATGAAATCCCGACGCGTCTTCCCCCAGAGTTGATCCCTCCTTCAACCAAAAAGTTCTCCGAGTCCTTGAGCACTGTAAAGTCGTTTTTGCAGGAAGGGCGTAAAGCCTCTGCTCTCCAGCCTCAAGCCACTGGTGTTAGTTATTTGAAGAGTCGATCTTTCCATGATGCGGCAACAGCTCAGGAAAGGAAGGATGGGACGGTATATAGATTTGATGACAATCAAGTCGTTTATAAGTCTAGTGCTAGGCACCGAGCCAAGGGTGCAAGATCGCCCTCACCAGCTGTCGGCGGATCTCCATTACCATCGCCTGGGCCGGAGATGACGCTCGATCAACTTCGTAAGAAGGTCCGAGAAAAGCAGATTCTACTGAATGCTATTGATATCAAGGATGAAGACGAGGCGGAAAATGATGACATTCTTGATAGGCGTGACCGCCGCGATGCCGATGACCTCTACAGGAGGATCAGACGAGTGCAGGAGGATATCGATGCGAACCCTAATGCCGCTATCGGGGGCACAGACGTAGAAGCGGAAAGAAGGCAGCTGAGGAGACAGTTGCAGAATTTAGCAGACCGATTGCCTGATCTTGCCTCCAAAGTTCGTAAGACTGAGAGAGGCATTGCAGATGCTAAACTCTCGCTTTTCAGGTTGCGGGATGCCAAATCTCATCCGGGATCTGCATCTGTGATTATCGGGACTGGTCCTGGAGGAGCCATCACTGAATCTGACCGCATCAAGGCCCGATCCAAGGCTATGATGCAACAGAGACTTGCTGCGTTGACTGGAAAGCCAGCTGCTTCAACTGGTGATGATGATGAGGCTGCTTCAAGAAGATTGGCGGAAGAGACTCAGAAGATCAAATCTGAGCAGGAATCTAACGATAGAATGTCTCGTGATGTGGAAGATAGTGTTACCGAATTCCGGAAATCATTGGAAGATTCTCTCAAATCTACTCCCAGCGAGAGCGGGGGTATCTCAGATTCCGAGAGGAGAAGATGGGAAGAAGCTTTGGGTGTTGAGGACGAAGTCAAGGAATTCATTTTTGACCTCCAACGCCAGGCTCACTCTGCTAGGTTGAGACGGGAAGAGTATGCCACCGCTATATCAACCATTAGCTCTATTGTCACTAATACTTTAATAGTGATAGGGATTATCGCCGTCGTGACGAACGCTACGGTTCTAATGTGCCGAAGCCTATTGAGGAGCCGCCCCGCCAGACTGCATCTCCGGCTCTTGCACCCCCCTCGCGTACCGCCACACCATCTGGCTCTTACTCAAGTTTCAAGTCTGCTGAAGAGCGGGCGGCTTTCATTAAGCAACAGGCTGAGCAGAAGATGGCTGAGCGTCTGGCCGCGCTTGGGCTCAAGCCACCATCACGCTCAAACATTGGAGAAACTGCCCAACAGCGTGTGGAGCGTGAGAGAAAGGAGAGGGAAGAACGCCTTAGGAAAGCCGAGGAAGAAGAAGCCATGCGTGAGCGCAACCTACAGCAGAGGCTCGCTGACGAGCAACCGAAGCCACCTTCCCCTATCACCTCAAAGAAGCCCCCTCCACCTGCGCCTCGTAGAGCCAAAGACGATAGCCAAGCAAAGGCTAGGGCTGAGGAACAGGCCAGAAGGGCTGAGGAGAGCCTCAGGGCAGCAGAAGAGCAGGCTCTCAAACAAGAACAGGCGGCCCAGAGAGCCAAGATTGAGCAGAAGGAGTAAGTTTCCAAGTGGTATTGAGTTCGATCGAGTGATTTCTGATGATGATTTATAGAGCTGAATCGAGAGCAGAAGAGGAGGCTCTTTTGAGAGAGCAGGAAGCGGCCAGAGCTCGTCTTCAAGCCCTTGAGGATAAAGTAAAGCAAGGAAAGTTACAGAAACAAGAGGAGAAGAAGAAGAGACAGGCGGCGCTTCAGGCTACCAAAGAGAAGGAAGCTAGACTTGCAGCCATGCGCGCGGATATTGAGAGGGCTAGGGAAGAAGAGGAGTGAGTTTCCAAATTCTTGCGCAATTTTAATCATGACACCAAACTAACTATCTTACCAAGACGTCTCAAGCGTCTCCAGGTGGAACTTGAGGATTCGTCCTCGGATGAGGAGGGGCCGGAGGAATTAGGGAGTGTGACACCAACAAAAGAATCGGTGAGCGAGGAGCAATTCGTACCTGCCCCTTCATCGTCCTCAACTGCTGCCTCCCCTCCCCCGCCTCCGCCTCCACCTCCTCCACCCCCACCAGCTCCTTCCCTTCCCCCAGCTGTCAAGGCACCTTCACCGCCTGCTACCGCTGTTCCTTCAGTCCCTCCAACCTCGGTTGGCGCTGACACCAATAACCCAAGCAATAACCCGTTCCTCAAGCACCTTGGAGCGAATGGCGATGCGCCGGCCTTATCTCCCGCAGCCCCCGCTAGTACAGCTAGCGCTACCCCCTCTGCCCCATCTAGTTCTGGTGCTGTTCCTAGCAAGAACCCATTCTATAAGTTGAACCCCGATCAAACTGCCGAGCCTTCCCCAAGGATGTTTTCACGTCGCCAACCTGAGGAAGATGACTGGAGTGTGGTGGATGAGGATGAGAGTTCGAGTGATGACGATGACGATCCTCCGAATCGCCAGGGCACAAGAGCTCTCGCTGAGATGCTCTTCTCAACTATGGCTCCCCCTAGATCCCTGTCTAGTATGGGCAACAAGGAGACCGAGCAGCCAATTAGCCCTCCAGCAGGAGGAGCACCACCTCCACCGCCTCCACCGCCGCCTCCACCTGCACCGCCAATGCCATCCGGGCCTTCCGCCCCAGTAGCTGCGCCACCGATTAAGGCGGACGTTGGTTCCTTATTGAGCGAGATTTCGTTGGGCAAGACTTTGAGGAAGACTGAGACAAAGGACAGAAGTGCTCCGGCCTCGGGCGGAAGGGTTGTTGGTTGAGTGGGATAGATGGTTTGGTTTGCTGTGAGTTTTGCTTAATATTCATGCTATAGAGCCAGGAGGGGGGCATATTATTAAAAGGTTGACTGGCCTTCTGGAAAAACGTTACACGCTACATTTGTACTTGGCATTCTGTTTCTTCCTTTCTCTCGTTCTTTTTTATATTTATGATTGGTAGCTAGCTGTTTGTTGATGGATAAATGATTGGGTCTTTTGTGGGTTTCCTACAGTCCGCGCTTCGGCCTCTGTATTCAATAATATCTACTTTTCATGAGTGCTAGCCATTGTTTCCCTGAGGTGGGGTTGTGATTGTGTTTTTGGTTGAGGAAATGATATCCGGGTGGGTTTTGTAAATGGACTACCGGTATCGGATCGGTAAGATACTGACTGTGGTCTCAGTGTTAGATTACGTACCCCACCATACTGCCAAGCGCGGCTTGGGTGGTGGGTGTTTCGATAGTGGATAGGGTGGGGGTGTTGTGCAAAAGAGGGCCTGATGAGTTTCACCCCCGCACGAAGGGTCATTTCCCACGCCATAGGGAAATTAAGTAGCGTACAGTATAATACAAGTAATTTTTTGTCATGTCATATGATACGTATCAGCTAAGCCAATATCAAAAGACCAAAGAGAAACTAAAACTTTTGTTCCCCACTATCGTGCACGCCTCCCCCACTCCCCCCGTCCAATCCAGCTCACCGTTCCTTCAGTACCTTGTTCCTCCTCTCCCTACGCCTAATCCTCTCAACCCGCTTAACGTGCATCTTCTCGGCGAGCCGCTCGTAGCGCTCCTTCTCCACCTTCGCCTCCCTGCGCTCCTTGAGCACGCGGTTGCGCTCCTGCCTCGCGGCCTCCTTCTCCTCCTTCATCTCCTTCTCGCGCAACTTTGTCGCAGCCAGCGCCCTGCGCTGCTCCAGGCGAGCTTCCCAGGACCGGCTCGCACCCGCTTTCGGGCGGAAGGCAGTTTTTGTGGGCTTCCAAGATTTGCCTGATAACAAGTTTTGTTAGATAGTTTGGTTGAGAGGGGGGAGGCATGTACCGTTTTTGCGAGCGCCGGAGATGACCGTGGTGGTGGCCGGGGGTCCGGGTGCCGAGGCCATGATTTACGGAATGAATTGGGGGTTTTTCTGGAGGTATGGAGGGGAGATGCGTTGTTTCGCGTTGCGTGGGGATACTGTACGAGTATATTGTGTCTGGATATTTTCTCTTCTCGGGTACGGTTGAGGTTTAGCTTGGTTTATCTGATTGATCTGATCTGATACGATTACGTATATCTTATCAAGGATCTTTCAAAGGAAAATCTTTTGCCGAGTATCTAATGCCGCTGGAGACACCGTGATCGAGGCAAGGATGTTGCTCGTGCTATTGGGTATAATCAGCGCGACTGGTAGGAGGTTCACAATTTTTTTTTTCTTTCCTGTCTTAGCCTTGGTGTAACGTTATGGTGCTCACTGTTTATCGGGTGCCGGGCGTCTGAGACCGACCCTCCCCAGAGCGAAAATCAACAATGAATACTCCGCAACAACAACAAGGTTTCCGGAGAAACAAACTATATAGAGCTTCTCGGAATCAGCTTCTCTTCAATTATATCAACTCCAATCTTTTATTGAGTGAGTATTGGTTGAGAGGGGTAAGGTGGGCATTTTAGTGCAGCCGAACATACCTGTAAACCTTTACCAAGAACCTGATTTTTTTTGCGTGTATTACTAAGCAAGACTGGTAAACAAGAGGGCCGATTTTAGGTGTCCGGCACTGTACCTGTAACAGTGTGGTGTAAACGGTCTTACACACGATAATCGGCACTTCACAAAGAAAGAAAGCGACAAACAAGTGGGGCTTTATTATATCATACTTCTACCATAATAGTAATATCATCCTTGTACTTTTTTTTTCTCTTCTTTCCCCCCCCCGCGAACACCGCACGGTGATTAGAACCACCTCGTCTCTCCTCTGTTATCTTCTTTTACACACATCACTCCTTCCCCCTTCGAGCACTCCGGTTGTACAGAGCCTTGCCTGCCGTCAGAGGTACATGCACATAAACAGTGCACGTTTGGTTGGGTTGATTGCCTGCAGCTTCCGAATCGTCTTACATACTCTCTCCCTTGTGCACCTCCTACTCATCCTCCCAACAGCAGCCCAGGGCAAGAGCCTCAGAGGAGCGTGCGGCGAAAAGGGGAATACAGTACAAGACCTGGGCGTTTCTCCTCTACCTTTCCCCTCTCTCTCCTTCTTTTCGGATTTGCTTTAAGATGTCACTGTTTGGCTAGCAGGTTTTTTTTCTCTCTTCGTTTCCTTTCCCTTCCAAGAATTTTCTTATACAAAAGGCTTGAGGACTTTTTATCTGTCTGGCTGCTTGCCTCTCTGCTTGGGGCTTGTACCTATTGCTATTGATGTCGCAGGAATTTGCTATGGAAGCTGGAGCCGTGGCGGCGACTGCTCGAAGGGGGGAGGAGGCGGCGGGTTTGGCAGCTGTTAAGGATATCGTGTTTGGTTCTGTGAGTCGCAATTTAATACTACGGCACCCGCAGGGCAGAAGCGAATGGAGAACTAACGACAGAGCAGTCCGCAGGAATAGTTGGAAAAACCATAGAATACCCCTTCGACACTGTCAAAGTAAGGTTGCAATCTCAGCCGGATGACCAACCATTGCGTTACCGCGGACCACTGGATTGCTTCAAGCAGAGCTTGAAGCAGGACGGCATCCGTGGGCTGTATCGCGGCATCTCGCCACCGCTCGTGGGCGCTGCGACGGAAAATTCGGCTCTGTTTTTTAGTGTTTGTTTATCCCCGCCACTACTATTCCTCGCGGTAATGGGTACATGTGCGCTGAACCAAGCGGGGGGAGGGGGGAACAGTACAACATAGCCCAAAACTTCGTGCGGAAATTCTTCCACTCATCTCTGGATAAGGAAGACGATCTTCCCATCAGTGCATTAATATTTTGTGGCGCGGCTAGCGGCGCCTTCACATCTTTCATACTCACCCCCATCGAACTTATAAAGTGCAAGATGCAAGTGCAAACTATCGGCATTCCACGTCCGGCAATCCCCGGTGTGCTCCCTTCTTCCTCCTCCGCCTCATGCCCCCCGCCATTCAGCATGGGCACTTCAACAGCAAGCATACACACGATATCACCGGCAAAACTAGCTGGACCCATAACCCTCCTCGGTGAAGTTTACAGGGTCTACGGATTGAAGGGACTCTGGCACGGCCAGGTCGGCACCTTCCTTCGAGAAACCGGAGGTTCGGCAGCATGGTTCGGATCATACGAGTATATCTCTAAAACGCTCAAGAAGTGGCGGGGTAGGAGTAGTAATACCGCCGGGGAAATGATGGCTGCCGGAGCTGCTGGTTTGTTCTTCCTTACCCCCGGTCCTCCGGATAATATGAACTGATAGGAGGAGGCAGCCGGCGTAAGCTACAACTTCATCCTCTTCCCTGCAGACTCCGTCAAGTCCCGGATGCAAACCGAAGCTATCGGGATACGAGGTGACAAGAAGGGGTTTGTACAAGTTGCTACGGGAATGTACCGTGCTGGCGGGATCAGAGGGCTGTATCGCGGGTGCGGGTTGACGTGCATGAGGAGTGCACCCTCATCGGCGGTGATTTTCTTGGTGTACGAGAGCATGAAGAAGCATTTTGGGTAGACATTTTATGCGTTGTGGGTCTTAGAACAGGGTTATCTGTGGGTGGGTGGTTGGTATTAGACGGGCGTCTTTTCTTCTTTTGCTTCGCTATATCTCATTACATCATCGCGTTTCGTGTGCACAGCTTTTTGGTGGGGTGGGGGGGTTTCGTTTAGATAGATAAATTTTAGGTTCCATCGTTTTCCTTTTTCATAGTGACTAAGGGAGGGAGCAGAGGCGAGAGTGAGGGGTTACGATCTGTTTTTTTTTTTTTTTCCGTTTGCTATGTCGACCACTCGTAAGTGGCGGAGCAAAGCATATTATGTACCTGAGCAATTGTGTAGTTTTGATAAGTAGATAGTTATAGAGATGTCACAATACGAGTACCCACCGCTCTTGTCATTGTCCGGGATGCGTGGATGCCGGCGGAAGTGTCCAGAGATGTGGAGGTTCGTGCCGGGGAAGCGTGACGACTCAATCAAGAGCGCAGCAGACCGCGCCCGAGTCCCCCGAGCTCAGCGCCGCCCACGTACGTACCATACTCGAGTCGGACCGACCCAGCACTCCACTACCCCCCTATAGAAACACAGCCATCCCAAGTCGTACAACCGCAAATCAACACAGGAGACGAGCGATAGTCCAGCACCCCTTGGTAATCACCAAGGAGGAGTTCCTACCCGACCGACCATACAGAAAAATGGGCCCTCATCGTATCAATCAATCCTTATATTATAAACATGCCAATCATCACACCACCAGCACACAGCACCGCTCCAGCCCGTCGAGCTCAATAATGTTACGCAGCGGCACATACACATATCCGCAAAATCCGCATCTCACGTCATGCGTGAGCGGGCGCTTGTACATGGGATATGCAGGGTATGTGAGTGGGTAGGAAGCACCGGTCGGGCACGCCACCCGTTCGACAGAAAGGTTCTCTTTCTCCTCCTTTTTCTGGGGAAGATCTGTTGCGAGTGATGGGCTGTGATGAGTTTGTTGGACCAGAGTGGAATGTTTGTTTCGGGATTTAGGTGGGATGCTTATGGGGGGCGGAGTGAGGCTATACCGTGATGGGCTTTTCCCTGCTATGGCGGAGGAGGGTGAGAGTCTGTATTTTATGGACGGGGAGTCTATGTGAGAGGGGTTTGGAGGGATTGCCAGAGTGGGCTCAGATCGGGGGTTAAGTGAAAGTTTAAATAAGGTTATCGGATCGGTCAACGAGTATCAGCGGTCCGCAAGGAAGCGCCAGCTCGTCAGAGCGAAAGTGATCATAATAAAAACAATAATAATGATAAAATCCGGTATTCGACCACTCCCGGACGACATTAGATATATATCCCCTCCTCCCAGCCTACTGCCCCTCCTTCTTCTTCCTCCTCTCCTCGACAATCTCCATATTCCCGCTAGGCACCTCCTCAAACCTCTCCTCAATCCACTCGCGAATCTCCACTCCTAGATCCCCCTGAACCACAATCTCATCGCCGCCGCCGCCAACGCCCTTGGTGACGCTAGCGCCACAAGCAAACTTCTTTCCCATCTCCTTCGCCACCTTCTTCAAGTCGAGGCCGAAGGCCTCCAGCCCCGTAATGACGATGACATGCTTACGCTTGGTGCGCTCCACGCGCTTGAGTATCACGGGCGAGGAGAGCTTCTTCGCCAGCTCCCGTTCTTGCTTCGCCTCGTCCTTGAGCGCTTTCCTGGCCATAGCGGCCTCGGCCTTTTGGGCCTTTTCCTGGGCGGCGGTGGAGAGGTTCTGCATGGCGGATTCTATGGCTTCTACTCCGTGTAAGCAACCGGGACGGGGACTGCGCACGCGGGGATGGGGGGGGAGGAGGAACCAATGTTGTAGATTACAGGCACCAACTCCGAGTGATTCATCTCCAACCATTCGCGGCATTTCTTAGAGGTTGTGCCGAATTCGCAGTACTACCGTTCACCCGTATATCCATGCAGTGTCAGTCAGCGTTCACGCACCCGGGGAGTATTACGAAGCTTACCTCCGGTGGGAGCGTGCAAACTACCGTGCTCTCCGTATCAGCAAATTATCCCAAGGAAAAGGAAGGGAAGGAAAGGGAGTGGGGACTCACCAGCGCAATAGAGCACATTCTTAGCTTGCGGTTCCTGCGGTACAACTACCCCTTCGGTATCTGCCATTGTCGTAGTATCGTCCGTCCCTGTTCTGTAGCTGTTGTTGTTGTCGTTGCTATCGTCACCCCGCGGCTCAACTCGATGATGTATACGGTAGTGGGTAAAGTGAGGGGTCGGCTGCGGTTGGTGCATGACACGAACGGCGATGGGATCGATCTACCAGTGCCCAGTCCTTCTCGCTCTTTCACGGGGAACAACATTTTTCCGGTCCACGGGAGCGGGGGAGGTGAGGGGGGGGAGCCTAACTGCCCCGGTAATTAATTCACAGCACGCGACAAAGTACCAAAACAGGTTCCTCGTACTCGAGTACGATAGAAACCAAGAGGATTTTTTAAAAATAAATTACATATTATTATTAAAAAAATAATGAAATAAAAAAAAACCCCCCAAGCTTTCGCACACCTTACTTCGTAGGAGCGTGCACCGGTGGTATTATTATCCCTCCCTCCCTCCACACCCAAGGGCTCGCAGTGTATCCGGGGATACAACGGCTCCGGCCAGGGCAGGGAAGAAAGAAATCGCACGGGGGAGGACACGGACCATTGGGTGTTCTGTGTTTCGGATCCGGTGATCATGGGATCGTGTGGGCATGGGGCGCGTTCGAAACATGGCGTTTTGACGGTCGGTAGTCTACGAGTAATACTTGTATAACGGCGGTCGGAGGAGGGCGTAGGATCACGATATACTCACCATCACAAATCCATCCATGTATTGCATACGCCGACGGGTCGGGCACCACCACGGTATTGTACGATAGATCTGATACCGGACTGAGCAGTGTACGGGTAGCGCACGGAGAGGATTGGTATTAGTAAGTAGCCGTGCCAAGGTTCCTGCGGAAATCGTGTATCATAGACAAGCATCTCTGCGACGTCGCCGAGGTGCCCAACAGCTCGACGCCGGATCCGGCTCGGCATCAGACTGTCACGGCAGAAGACCAAAGGGAGTGATTGTCTTCTCGTCATGGGAAGTGATAACCCCCCCAACGCGGTTGGATCCTTGTTCGTCGAGGGGGGAGGGCTATCGACACAGGTCACTTTAAGCTGGGGTTTCTTCTAAATTACGGTGTGGCTGCTCTGCCAGTGAGAGGGCGCAAAAAATAGAAGAGAACTATTAAATTTATATCAAATTATCGTTTGAATGTAACTTGAGAAAGTGGTTAGTACTCATCTAGTTCTGCATTGGAGGAAGGGGCGAGCAGCGATTCTAGGGATTTTCTCAGGGAATAACATTTATATACCGGCGATTGAGAACTATCGGGAGTTAAGCCTGTATTCCTATCTTATCCAAGTGTGATATGATAATTATGATACCCGAAATCGAGTCGAAAAGTCGGTTTCTCATCCTTAGTAAGCTTTCTGTTAGGAGTTCGCTCGGACTTGATTCTTGTCCGTTCCATCTTGTCTGGCTTTTACTATCGCATAACATATAATATGCAGGCTGGATTCGGTCCTCAACCTCAGGATAATTTTAGTTAATCAACAGGGTTCTTGGAATCGGCAAGAAACCTGACACTGGCCCGGATCTGAAATTGAGCTTTTGGGCTCAATGCAGACACGCTGTGAAAATTCTACAATTATTACACAATTCCGGGAACCTTGGCATAGTTAGAACACTATCGTGAAATAACTTTTTGCAGTCTTGGGGGAGGAAGTAAGGTGTTCACTCATCCTGCGGGGTGCCATCATAAGGCCGGTGTCCCTACTTTTCCTGCTAAACTTATTGGTACGGCGTTTGCAGTTCCACCGGCACGATAGTTTTTCTGTTTCCAAGGTACTTCACTGACGTACCTGTTGTCATCATCATTTCCTCCCTCCTCCCCCCCTCCCCCTCCATCAATCGACCATAACTCAATCGATAGTCCCACCCACCCGGCCGGCCGGCCTGTCAAGGCCCACCCTCTAATCTCCTGCTCGAGTATTATATGTATGATAAGGTAAAGAGTATGGTACCGGCTGCCGATCCGCAACCGGAGGGTCAGAACGAAAAGCGCCACAGTTACAGAAAAGAAGAAAAATGCCAGCGTATGCATTTCGCAATCATCATCACAAAGATATTTTAAAAATAGATTCTTGCCCGCCTCCCTCCATGATGATAACTGAGGGAACGGGTCGATAAAAACGAAAACTAAAGGTTTAGCGTTATTGCGGTATTTTGATACCGTCCTTTCTCGCTCGTTACCGTACCCCCTCTCACCGCATTGGATTTGAGGTCAACCCAATCCAATTCCCCATCCACGTACCGCTGTACGGTGCTGCTCCTACGCTATGATACCCCCCTATCGCGGAGTGGAGGGGAGGAAGCATGAGGAGGAGGGAGGGAAGTTGTGTCATGGACGAACGAAATGATAAAAGATTCATTCTGCATTCAGCCCTGTTGCTACGGAAGGCTCGGAGAAGGAGGGGGTATGGATAAGGGGGGTTTGATAAGGACTCGAACTGCAGAGGACTGGGCGCTGGGAACAGTTCTCTCCCTCTCTTTTTTTTTTTTTTTTTTTTTGGGAAGGGTGTGAGGGGATTTGTATGGGTGTGGTGAGCGTTGCGTGCTGTGGCTAGGTTGTCAAACTAACGGGTAAAGTGTGGCGTCGAGATAGGTCGCTCAAGCGGAGCGTGGGTGCGGCGGTGTGGTGAGTTTCTGTGCTTTGTTCGGTTGTCCGCTGGGATGGATGGGGTGAGGAGGAAACGGAGTTTCAACCCGAGCTAACGTGAATTACAGTACCCATCCGCCGTGCTCACGCCATGGAATATTCACGTTTGGCCCATGCCGGTGCGATAAACTACTGAGGCGGGGGATAGGAGACAAAGCGAGAAGAGGAGGGAGTCCGGGGACCATACAGTACCCGAGGAAGTCTAATTCTATATACTCTACTCCACCACTCCACTCTGCTCTTCCCCAAGGAATTGGTAAACTTATTCAAACTCCAGTTTGCCTGCTCTCCTCCCTTGCGGGGATCTTATAAGGCTATGGTTTTGTTGAACGAACTGTTGCTCTCAACAAAACGTGACGTTGTCGTTGGTGGCTACTTTTTGGGGTGATCCGGTTGCCTGATTGGTTCACCGAGACCTGTCTTGCTTTCCTTGGTCTTCCTTGCCCTTCCTTGCACAGTATGATACCTGATAGGTTCGGTGGGACAGACTGGGAAAGGACACTTCGTGTACGAGTACCTTACACCAGTCCTGTATCGTACTTGTGCAAGCACCCGTGAGATGTTTTTTCGTACGAGACAGGGGGCTGTTTTGCAGGTTACTGTAACCCGGATTGACCGGCCACCAGTTTTGTATTGGCGCTTGTGCTCGAGGTGGTACATTAGTAGAAGAATGAGAATTAGGTTTCAGTACCGGTACAATACAGGAAGTAGTAATAATAATGAAGCGATAGTCACCGAAGTGATCCTCGAGTATATGTGTGTGTGTGAGTGTGCATGTGTCTGTGGCGTCCAGGAACCATTTCAACTGTCTTCTCATTCCCGGGTTCGCGAGTGTAACGAGTTTGTGGGGGCTGAGAAACCTGTGCAAATTTTCAACGGCAGGAACGGAGGAACCGTGAGGAGGGAAGGATGTGGAAAAAGAATAAAAAAATAAATCACAAATAAATAACAATCCGCATATTTTTTTTTTTTTTTTTTTTTCTCATATGTTTATTGATTATGGCCCAAAAACGTACATGCAGCTCGCGCTATGGCATACAAAAAGCCTTAATTCCAACGCAATTACAAAGGAAACAACAAAACTCAAAACTCTCCACCCCTCAATCAACTAAGCGAAAACACATTCGCAAGCATCGCAACCGATGACTAACAAAAACCAGTAGCGAAAATCCCCGTCACAAACCAGCAGGGGCAGCCAGGTTAGTCACAAAAGGACCGAACGTCAAAAGAAAACAAATCCAACCAGAGGAAGGACTCAAACTCCTGACTAGAAACGAAAAAACATGCCAGGGCAACAAACCTGCCCTGATGTCAAGCCTAGAATAGCGCAGTAAGATGCCAGCTGAATAGTAAAGAAATAAACAAAACCAACAAAACCGCCAGTTGAGTTAAGTGCCAACCATGCTGATCTCCTCCTCCTCCTCAGGGTCCAAA
>QLOI01004831.1:0-38931 GCA_003313605.1 Tuber umbilicatum | reverse complement strand
CCTCCCATCGCTTCTCACCCCCCTCCTCCTGCATGGCTTTCACCCCTCTTCCTTAAAAATGGCTAATGGCATGCTTCTTGACAAACCTGGCAAGTCCGACTACTCCACCCCAGCTTCGTTCCTTATCATTGTTCTTCTGGAAACGGTCTCGAAGATTTTGGAAAGAATAATGGCATACCTCCTGGCTGCCTTCTCTCGCTCTAACCCCCTCCTTAATCTCCGCCAATGTGGCTCGCTGGCCCGGCTCAGCTGCTATGACGCAGTGGCCACCCTCCAACTTGAAGTACACCTCCTCCAGACCACTGGCCTTAAAGTCTCCTCTCTCTTCCTCGACATAAAGAGTGGGTTCGATAACGTCAACTCCAACCAGCTTTGCACTATGCTTTGCCGATTCTCCACTCCAAAGTACATGGTCTTCTGGATCTCCTCCTTTCTCACCTCCGGACAGTGCCGCCTCGTTTTCCAAGGCGCTCTGGGGATAATTTCACCAGTATCTGTGGGCACCCCTCCGGGCTCCCCAATTTCTCCCCTCCTCTTTGTTATATATCTTTCACGCCTTCACATCTCCATCCGCTGCCGAGTTGTTATCTCAAATGTTGATGACTTTCCCTTCACATTCGGCTCCTCCTCCTATTGCTCCAATATCAGGCTCCTACAACGAGCCTTCCTCACTCTCAGCAATCATGCAGCCCCCTTGGGAGTCTCTTCCTCGGTTCCCAAGACTGAGCTTATCCATTGGCGAACGGCCACGGACCGCAACCCCGTCTGTCATGCTCTCAACTCAAATTAACTCCCTTGTGTTCACTCCAACGGCTGAGCTGCGATGGCTCGGCTACTGGCTCACCCCCTCCTTGGAAACCTCCTCGCTCTTCCACCGCCGCCTGGCCCTGGCCTGGGCTTCCTTCACGCTGATCAAACGACTCAGCCCCGCTGGGAAAGGACTATCCCCCTGGTGTTGCCGCAAACTCGCTGGTGGGCTGCTCTTCCCTGTCCTGACCTACAGCGCTGACCTCCTTAAACCCAACGCCACCATCCTCCGCAAACTGGATTCCTTCTGGCACGAGGTCCTTCGATGGATCACCAACTGTTTCAGGGCCCCCGCCCCCACCATCCTCTACCGCGAGGCCTCCCTCCCCCGGATCTCCCTGGCACTACAGCATAAGAGAAAGCTGGCTGCCCTCCGTCTACTCTGCTCTCCTCCCCATGTCAACCCTGTGACTGCCCGCCTCGATCCGCGGGTCCCCACCTGGGACCCATGGCGCGCCCCCTCACACCGCCACCTCCCGGCCCCGCTGCGTGGTTCTTATTGTCCCCGCCTCAGGTCCACTGCCCCCTCGCCTTTCCGCCGACACCTCCACCACGACGCTCTTGCTTTCTCTATCAAAGACCTTCTGCCCGACAGACTCCCCCGGGCCTCCCCTCACCTTTTACTACCCCGCCCGTACGATCTGGCGGGATGCCCTCCTTATGGCTCCCTCAAATCCAAAGTTGTCGCCTCCACCTTCGCCTGCTGGGCTGCTCCGTCACCCCCCCCCTCCTACAAGTTCCCTCCCTCCTTCACCCCCCACGCATTCGTGGGCTTGCCCAAGTTCTCCGCTGGCCGCCTTCATCAGATGAGGGCCGGCAAGAGCTACCTCGCTGCCCACACCTCTTGGTCCAATCGTGATGCCTCCACCCTGTGCCCCTTCTGCGAGGAAACAGAGGAGACCTTTGATCACCCTATCCTTCACTGTCCAGCCAAGGCCCAGGATAATGCTTCCCACCTTCGGGGTATCTCTAGCCTGGCGCCTGAAGCCCCCGTTTGGTCGTCGGCCCCCCTCATTATCAATTTGGCCCGATACATTTCCGCCACAGCCACAGGGTTCCGGCCCAGTATGCCTCCTCTGATCTCTGCCTCACCACCGGCGTCACCTTTGCCTGGCTCGCCGTTGCTCTCATCCTCTTCCCCTGCCTCCTCTTTTTGAGGCCACGGGGGTTTTATCTTTTCTGATGTGTCTTTACTTGCTTACTGTTATTGTTTTTGGATGCCCACGGCGTCAGCTGTGGGTGGTGATTATGATGATGGGTTTCCTTACTTATGGCTCTACTTGGACTGGGCTGCTGTTTTGTTGTGAGGTTACTTAACTTTTTACATTTGTTATCGATGGCAATGCTAGGGATTTTGTTTTCCCGTTTTGAAGGATTGGTTGGTTTATTAGAGTTTTGTTATTTCGTTTGTTATTGCGTTGGAATTGAGGCTTTTGTATGCCATAGCGCGAGCTGCATGTACGTTTTTGGGCCATAATCAATTAACACATGATGGAAAAAAAAAAAAAAAAAAAAAAGACTATGGAAAGAGTTAGGGCAAACTTCTACTGGCCAAAGATGGACGATTATATCACACAATATGTTCGCACAAGTGATACATGCCAGCCCAGTAAGACTGCATGACATAAGAAGTTAGGACTACTCAAAGCTATAGAGGTACCGCTACAACCATCGAAGGAGATTTCTTTGGCCTTTGTCGTGGCACTACCGGAGTCAAAAGGGTATAAGAAAATCTGGGTCATAGTAGACAGGTTCTCGAAGAAGGCTCATTTTATACCTTTGGCAACCGAAGTACCTATAGGTGACTTAGCTCTTATGTTTCTGAAGGAGATTTGGCATTTCCATGGTCTACCAGAGAGTATCATATCAGATTATGATAGCTGATTCAGCTATAAGTTTTGGACTAGCTTAATGAAATTGGTAAGAGTTAAACAAAATGTTTCCACGGCTTTCCACCCTGAAACTGATGGGCAGACTAAAAGAGTAAACCAGACTTTGGAGCAAAACATTCGTAGTTATTGTTCCTACCAGCAGGACAACTGGGCAGAGCTACTTCCATTGACGGAATATACTTATAACACTTCAACGTCGGAATCAACTAAGGTGTCTCCCTTGGGGATCAATTATGGGTTTAATCCAGGAACAAATTGTTCAGGGTCCGTATCAAAAAGTCAAGGCATACACCCAAGCAGCGAGCTATTAGTTAAGGATTGGGATGGGACATGGATGGAGATTCGAGATACTTTACAGAAGGCTCAAGTCCGGCAACGGAAGTGACATGATCAGACAAGATTGCCAGAACCGGAGTATACTAAGTTGGAGGATGTTAA
Source organism: Tuber umbilicatum (assembly GCA_003313605.1). Taxonomy (NCBI): domain Eukaryota; kingdom Fungi; phylum Ascomycota; class Pezizomycetes; order Pezizales; family Tuberaceae; genus Tuber; species Tuber umbilicatum. The sequence goes on along the minus strand of QLOI01004831.1, from coordinate 35,794 downwards.
TTCAGGTAGAGCCAAGAGGGCCGATCAAGTAATGTTGAATCGAAAAAACATACGAACCAAGCGACAGATAGAAAAACTTGATCACCATATGTTCGTACCATTTGTGGTCTTACGGAAGCTTGGTTCAGCAGCTTATGAAATTCAACTCCACGAATGTTGGGGGATACATCCAGTCTTCAAGGTTGGCCTCTTAAAACCATATAGGGAGGACTCAATTGGCAGGCGTACAGTAGAGGTACCCATTCCCGATATAATAGGTAATGAGCCTAGTAATGTTGTTGAGACCATCCTGGACAGCCGTTGGTATGGGGGAGCTTGTCAGAAATTCCCCAAGCAATTTGTCCAATATGTGGTGGCTTGGAAGGGCTATGGTCACGAGGATAACTGCGGGGAACCATATGAGATGTTAGAGGGAACAGGCAAACAAGCCCTCGTAGATTTCTATAAATGATACCTGTCAAAACCCTGGGATCATAGGTTAGTAGACAGGGGAGCTGGAAATAAACGAAAACGCTTGAGGCCGAGAGCGGCCCTAGAGAAGAGAGGGGTGATGTAACGACCATGCTGGATCTTACAGTAGACTTAGTCTTATCCCATGCCGGAGCCCGGAAGGGTTACGGTTAGGCTAGTCAGGTAACTCTAGCAAAGGGTTACCATGTGGACTAAGCAAATGGCAGTGCTTAGACTGCGAACGAGAAAAGGTTTACCGGGTAGGTAGGGAAGTCTACGCTGCGAGTTCGGAAGGTCTCCAAGTGTTCCGCCGAGTTACCCTACCTAAGGCAGGTAGTTACCCTACCTGAGGGAGTATAGTTACCCTACCTTGGTAAACAGGTGACCCTACTTTTGTATTGGAGTTACCCTACCTTGAGGGTAAGAGGTCACGCGAACTTTCAGAAAAGTCATAGGATTATTCGTTACGCAAGATTATACAGGAGGTTCGAATCTGGGCTCAATCAGGTAATCCGTTGTTGGGCTATGAACCGTAGAAAATCTTGCCTTGGGCGAACATTGAGAAATCTGAGTCCAACACCCCCCTCTGGCCCCAATGTACAGACAATGTGTCACGGGCCAACTATAGGGAAGATGCTGGTTTAATAGTAACAGCCTATGATTGAAGACGGCGGTGTAATACTGTATACGTTGTCGCCGTCCTTCCGACCGAAAGCTGTTCGCAGGATATATGATGGGGCATTGGGCGATGGAATGGTTACATGAGAAGTGATTCTCGAGTCCATACACCACTGATCCTTATAAGCGTACGGTGGTAGGGAGGTAAGGTATACAGGAAGCCCTGGAGGCCTCCGCTCAAGTGGTAAACCTTCGACTCCCGATTGTCTCCGAAAGACTGTAAGATATCTGGAGGTTGTTAGCGTGCTCTAGATCGCAGTAGTCTTGTCTTGATTGAGTTGTTTATCGTCAGTGGCCAGAGGTGGCGCCTGTATACGCCAATGGCTTAAGTGTTTCATAACGGGAGTCCGTAGACCAAGCTATCGTGTCGAAGACAGTAGAAGACGATAGACTTGTTAAATGTAATTATTGTCTACGAGACTTGCATAGACGAATACGAATGGGACAGTGAGTTCGATATTGGACTAGCTTATCAGTAACCTGTTAGTTCGCCACTAATAGGACAGCGATGTGAAGAGTTTTCTCCTGCAGTTGATTGCATGTATCAGGATACTGCATGAACACTGCACGTCAAATAATGAACTAGCAGAGCTGGCAAACATTCGGTGGAATGTTAGCCCGAGGCCCAGAGGAGATGGGCATGCTCGCAATGGTAGTGAGCTTAGGAGTGATGGAGAGGTGCTGGCAATATAATTTTACTTTAGTATATGCGAGACCTCTTCTCCTAAGATGATCAACTATCCTCTCGAGAACTTATTAGGTAAAGCTGCGGCTTAATGATATTAACTTTCACCGTTAAGGTTTTCTCTCAACAAATTTGTTCTTGACTTTGCGTACGAAGAAACCTTCGGTACGGCCGCATCCTTAGCATCCAACTTCCCACCGGGAGCCCCTGTTACAAGTACGCCATACCGCAAGGTCCATGCGCCTTGTTCTGTACCATAATCAGTAACAATAAGTGAAGAAAAAAAAGAAGAAAAAAAGTCTCCGCAAGGGTTAGGGCAAACTTCTACTGGCCAAAGATGGATGATTATATTACACAATCTGTTCGCACATGTGATATATGCCAGCGTAGTGAGACTGCACGACAAAAGAAGTTTGGACTCCTTAAACCTATAGATGTACCACTACGACCATGGAAGTCTATTTCTACAGACTTTATTGTGGCATTACCGGAGTCAAAAGCATATACCAAAATTTGGGTCATAGTAGACAGGTTCTCCAAGGTGGATCATTTTATACCTTTGGTAACAGAAGTACCTATAGGTGACTTATCCCTTCTGTTCCAGAGGGAGGTTGGGCATTCCCTTTGGCTGCCAGGCAGTATCGTATCGGATCGCGATACCCGATTCACCTCTAAGTTTTGGACTAGCTTAATGAAGTTGATAAGAGTTAAGCTGAATGTTTACACGGCTTTCTACCCTAAAACTGATGGACAAACGAAAAGGGCAAACCAGACCTTGGAGCAATAAATGCAGAGTTATTGTTCCTATCAGCAGGATGATTGGGCAGAGCTACTTGCCTTGGAGCAACATGCTTATAACACTTCAACATTGGAATCGACTAAGTTGTCTTCATTCGAGATCAATCAAGGCTTTAATCCTGAAACAAATTGGTCCAGGTCTGTATCAGAAAGTCTATGTATACACCCTAGCAGGGTGCTATTAGTTGAGAATTGGGAAGGAACATGGATGGAAATTCGACATACGTTACATAAGGCTCGAGAGACGAAATTGAAGTGGCATGATCAGAAAAGAATGCCCGCACCGGAGTATACCATGTTGGAGGATGTTAATGCAATTCGGGCCAAGAGGACCGACTGAGTAATGTTCAATCGAAAAAATATTTAAACTAAGCGACCAATGGAAAAACTTCATCATCGTATGTTCGGAACATTTGCAGTCTTACGAATAGTTGGTTCTGCAGCCTACAAGATTCAACTCTGGGAATGTCTGGGTATGCATCCAGTCTTCAATGGAGGCCTCTTAGAACCATATAGGGAAGACTCCACTAGAAGGTGTACAGTGAACAGGCCCATTCCTGATATAATAGATAATGAGCCTAGTGATGTTATCGACACCATCCTGGATAGTCGTTGGTATGGAGGAGCTCGGCAGAAATTCCCCAAGCCATTTGTCCAATACTAGGAGGCTTGTAAGGGCTATGGTCCCGTGGATAACTCCCGCGAGCCGTATGAGATGGTAGAGGGAACAGGCATAAAAACTTTCGCTTATTTACATTAACGATACCCGTAGAAACCTAGGGATTATAGGGTGGTCGACCAGTGAACTGGAAATAAACTAAAACGGTAGAGGCTAAGGGCGGCCCTAGGGAAGAGAGGGGTGATGTAACGACCCTGCTAGATCTTACAGTAGACTTAGTCTTATCCCATGCCGAAGCCCGGAAGAGTTGCGGTGAGGCTAGTCACGTAACTCAACCAAAGGGTTACCATGAGGACTAAGCAAATGGTAATTATTAGACTGCGAACTCAAAAGGTATACCTGGTAGGTGGGGAAAGTCTACGTTGCGAGTTCGGCAGGTCTCCGTGAGTTCCGGCGAGTTACCCTTCTTAAGGCAGGTGGTTACCCTACCTTAGTTAATTGAGTTACCCTATTTTGGCAAAGTGGTTACCTTACTTCGTGATAAGGGTTACCCTACCCAGAGCGTAAAAGGTTACAGGAAATTTCAGGAAAAGTCCAAGGAATGTTTGTTATGCAAGATTATACAGGAGGTTCGAATCTGGGCTCCATCGGTTGATCAGTTGTTAGGCTACGAACCGAAGAAAATCATCCCCTTGGCGAACATGGAGAAATATCAGTCCAATACCCGCCTCTGGCCCCGATGTACAGACAATGCGTGATGGGCCAAATGAAGGGAAGTTGCTTGTTTCCTAGTAAAATTCTATAATTGAAGACGGCAGTGTAATGCCGTACACATTGTCGCCGTTCTTCCGACCTGAATCTTATTGTAGGATATATGAGAGGGCATGGGGGTGATCAAATGGTTACACGTGAAGTTATTCTTGAGTGCATAAACCACTGATCCATTGAAGCCTACGAGGGTAGGTATGTATGATATACCGGAAGCCCTGGAGGCCTCTGGATAAGTGGTAGACCTTTGACTCCCGTATGTCTCCAAAAGACTATAAGCTGTCTGGAGGTTGTTAGGGAGGTCCAGATCGTAGTAATCTTATCTTGACTGAGGTGCTTATGGTCAGTGGCTGCAGGTAGCGCCTGTATAAGCCAAGGGCTTCAGTATCTCCTCCAGGGAGTCCGTAGAGCAAGCTATCGTGTCGCAGCGACCAGATAACGATAGACTTGTAAAACATAATGGTACCATTAATTGATTGTCTACGAAACCTGCATAGACAAAATCCTATCGGACAGTGAGTTCGATATTTGATTTGATTATCAGTAACCTGTTAGTTCGCCTCTAACAGGACCACGATGTGCAGAGTTTTCTCCCGCAGTTGAATGCATGTATCCGGATACTGCATCAACACTTCACGTCGGATAATGAACTAGCAGAGCCGGCTGACGTTCGGTAGAATGTTAGCCCAAGGCCCTGAGGTGATGGGCATGCTCGCGATGGTGGTGAGCTCAGAAGTAATCGCGCGGAGCTGGCAATATGATTCTACTTAAGTTTATGTGAGACCTCTTTTCCTAAGACGATCAACTATTCTCTCAAGAACTTATTTGCGTAAACCTGAAGGTTAACGTTATTAAGTTTGATCGTTATGGTTTCTCTCTTAGAAATTTGTTCTTCATTCGCGTACGAAGAAAGCTACAGTAATGCCGCATCCTTGGGATCCATCTTCTCCCCGTGAGCCCCTGTTGCAGTAATTTATGTGGCGAGGGAAAGTCATAGGATTGAGATAGAGAGGTCAGGATTGAATGTTTTTGGGGATAAGAAGATGATGAAGAGATGGGTGGAGGAGAAACAATTGGCGTTTTGTACAAAGTGTGCGGTGGTTGGACACAGTTGGTGGAATTGTCGAAAGAAAGTAGGAAGACGTAGCATTTATGCAGTGGAGGGTCACACGGGGTGGCAGCATAGTTGTGAGAGGTGTGGTATTGGAAGGGTAGGTTGTTTACACTTCAGGAAGTGTGCGATGTGTGGTAACGGGTACACAACAAAGGAGGCCAGTGAGGGTAAGTGTTGGGGAGTGAGGGTGGAGATGACCAAGTTGAGTGGTTTGGTGGGCTAAGTTTGATGAGTTGAAGTTGATATCAGCGAATTTGAGGGGGAGTTATAATGGAATGGTAGAATTAGGAGCGAGAAGAGGGGATATATATGTTTATTGCTTACAACAGGTGGCGGTCGGAAGAAGGTATGTGTTTTCTAAGTTGGATTGTTATGAGGTAATTGAGGAAGTGGGAGGATTTGGAAAGAAGGAGAAGGGTTCGGTGGTAGGGATGTTGATAAGCGAGGTTTGGAATAGTAAGTATAGGATATTGGATAGAAGACAGGAGAGGATTGGTATAAGGTTGGAAGTGAGGTCGGGGAGATAGGTGGATATTTAAACGGTTTACGCGGGTAGTGGCAAGCATGAAGTAGTTTTGTGGCCAGAAGGGGACAGGAATGTGGTGATATTGGGAAATTTTAATTCGTGGAGCAAGAGATGGGGAGGAGAGGAGGAGAATTGGAGTAGGGAAGTGGAATTGGTGGAGGATTGGATTGATAAGCGGGGGTTTAAGGGAGCAAATAAGGTGGGGGAATTGACAAGAGTTGATGAAAGATTAGAGTTTAAGAGTAGGGTTTTGGATTTGGCGGTCTATGGTAGAGGTGTGGAGATGAGTTGTAAGGTGAGAGAGGGGATTGTTAGGTTGAATCACAGGGTGTTGGAGGTTGTAGTGGAGGTATTGAATTGAGGTATTGACAGGGAGATGGAATTGAGGGAGGGAATGGATTGGGCGAAGGTGGAACGAGAATTGAGAGTTTTGGGTGGGAAGGGGTTGAATTGGAGGAAGTAGGAGTGTGAGGGGAGAGCAGGGTTGGAAAGGGTTGTTAGGAAATTGAAGGATGATATGGTGGAAATATTGGAGAGGTGTCTGGGCAGGAGGAAGTGGAAAGGAGGAAGAAAGAAGTGGTGGGAGGAGGAGTTGGAGAAGTGTAGGAAATGAGTTAGGGAGGAAGAGAAAAGGTGGGAGAGGGGTTTGGTTGGGGACAGAACGGTGGTAAAAGAAAGGAGAGGAATTTATAGGAGATTGATAGAGGACAAGAAACTGGAGTATTGGGTGAGATATCTGGAAGAATTGAAACTTTTGGATAGTTATCGTTTTGTTAAAATGGACAGGGATTTTATAGTGGATTTAGCGGGAATTAGGAGAGAAAATGGGGAGTTGGTAGAGGATGATAAGAGAAAAGGGGGAGTTATTATACGGGGTTTGGTTAAGTGGGAAGAGTTAGAACAGGAGGAGGAGGGTTTTGAGAAGAAGGTAGCGTTGGATGAGGAAATGGTAGAGGAATGCATTTAGAGGCAAAAAGATGGAAAGGCGGTGGGAGTGAATGGGTTGGGCGGAAAGATAGTGAAGATGGTTTAGAAGTTGGAATGGGGAAGGGAGGTGGTGTTGTGGATATTTAGGAGAAGCTTGGAGTTGGGTTATGTGCCAGAGAGGTAGAGGGAAAGTATAGGGGTGATAATGAGGAAACCTGATAAGTCTGATGTTAGTTTGCCGAGCAGCTACAGGATTATTAATTTGGAGAATGTGTTAGGAAAAGGTTTAGAAAGAGTGGTTGTGGAAAGGTTGGGGAAATGGGAAGAGAGAGGAATGGGAAATGAGGAGTGGGGAGCTAGAAAGGGGAGGAGTAGTTTGGAGGGGGTCGGAAAATTGTTGATGAAATGGAAGGGGAATGGTGGGCAGGACTGTTACTGTGCATGGACATAAAAGGTGGTTATGAGAATGTAGGGGTGGGGAAGATGGAGGAAAGGTTAGAAGGATTGGGTGTGGATATGGTTTTGAAGTATTGGATAAGTCGGTTTTTAAGAAAGAGGAGGGTGAAAGTTAGAATAGAGAAGAGATTAGGGTAGTGGGTGGATTTGAAGAGGGGAACAGTACAGGGTTCGCCATTGAGTACAACGTTGTTTATGTTTTTGTTGAGAGAGGTTTTGGAGGAAGTAAGAGTGGAGAACGTGGAAGGAGTAAAAGGAGTTGCAGCGGTGGATGATGTGGATTTTATGGTTGTAGGAGGCAGCAAGGAAAGCATATTGATGAAGGTGGAAAGAATGGAGGCGGGATAGAAGAGGAGTTTGGAGAAATGGGAGGTGGATGTCCTATTATTAAAGTTGGAAGGTTTGTGCGTGGGGAAGGAGTTATAGGAATAAGGAGGGAGGTTGAATGGAACAAAGTTTGAACATGAAAAATGAGATGAGGGTGCTGGGGGTTTGGTGGCAGGGGAATGGAGGGTGGGATAACCACATGAGGAATAGAATTAGGTTAGCGGAAGTGAGGTGGAGAATGCTGTTGAAGTTGATAGAGAGGAGGGAAGAGGGATTGGAAGTTGAGAAATTGGCGAAGCTAAGGGAGGTGGTGGTCACGAAGTGTTTGTTGTATGGGATGGAGTTTAGATGGAATGGAGAAAAGGATTTTCAGAGGAAATTGGAGGTATGGAGGAATAAATGTTTAACAAGGGTGTTGGGTGTGGTGAGAACAACACTGATTGATGCAATGTTGGGGAAGTTGGGTTGGAAGGGGATGGAATGGGAGTTGGATAAGAGATTGAGTTTGTAGGGATTGAGGTTAAAGGGAAGAGGTTTTGGGGAAAAGGGGGTTGAAGGTTGGGAGGAAGAAGCGGAGGAGGTGGGTTGTTGGAAAGAGGGTTGGGAAGGTTCAATTTTAAGAAAAGTAAAGAAGAGAAAATTGGAAGGAGAAAGGTTTGAGGTTGAAGCGGAAAGACAAGGAAATTTAAATTGGAAATTAGTTCGGGGTGGAGAAATGGAAGAAAGAAAGAAGAGGTGATTAAAAGGAAGGGAGAAGAGGAGGAGGAATTCTTTGGTGGGATTAAGTGATGTGAGTGAGATAGGAGGGAGAATAGGAGTAGGGGGTTGTGTAACGGGGGCTCCCGATGGGAAGATGGATCACAAGAATGCGGCGGTACCGAAGCTTTCTTCGTACGCAAAGTGAAAAACAAATATGTAAGAGAGAAAACCTTAACGGTGAAACTTAATATCATTAAGCCGCGGCTTTAGTCAATAAGTTCACGAGAGGATAGATGATCGTCTTAGGAGAAGAGGTCTCGCATATACTTAAGTAGAATTATATTGCCAGCTCCTCTCCATCACTTCTAAGCTTACCACCATCGCGAGCATGCCCATCTCCATAGGGCCTCGGGCTAACATTCCAGCGGATGTTTGCCGGCTCTGCTAGTACATTATCCGACCTGAAGTGTTCATGCAGTATCGTGATACATGCACTCAACTGCAGGAGACAACTCTTCATATCGCTATCCTGTTAGTGGCGAACTAACAGGTTACTGATACGCTAGTCTAATATCGAACTCACTGTCCCATTCGTATTCGTCTATGCAAGTCTCGTAGACAACCATTCAATGGTGCCATTACGTTTGGCAAATCTATCGTCTTCTACTGTCTTCGATATGATAGCACGGTCTACGGACTCCCGTGATGAGATACTCAAATCATTGGGGTATACAGGCGTTACTGGTAGCCACTGATGATAAACACCTCAATCAAGACAAGACTACTACGATCTAGAGCTCGTTAACAACCTCCAGACATCTTACAGTCTTTCGGAGACATACCGGAGTCGATGGTCTACCACTCAATCAGAGGCCTCCCGGGCCTCCAGTAGACCTTACATACCTACCACCGTAGGCTTATAGGGATCAGTGGTGTATGCACTCGTGAATCACTTCTCGTGTAACCATTCGATCGCCCCATGCCCCCTCAAATATCCGGCGAACAGGTTACGCACGGAAGGACGGCGACAACGTACACGGTATTACGCCACCGTCTTCAATCATAAGCTTTTACTTGTGAACCAGCAACTTCCCTACAGTTGGTCCACGATGCATTGTCTGTACATTGGGGCCAGAGGGGGGTGTTGGATTCAGATTTCTCAATGTTCGCCCCAGGCAAGATTTTCTTCGGTTCGTAGCTCAATAACGGATTACCCGATTGAGCCCAGATTCGAACCTCCTCTATAATCTTGCGTAACAAACAATCCTATGACTTTCCCTGAAACTTCGCATAACCTTTTACGCTCAAGGTAGGGTAACTCCTATCCAAAAGTAGGGTGACCTTCTTACCAAGGTAGGGTAACTATACTCCCTAAGGTAGGGTAACTACCTGCCTTAGGTAGGGCAACTCGCCAGAACTGTCGTAGACCTTCCGCGCTCGCAGCGTAGACTTTCCTACCTACCCGGTATACCTTTTTCTCATTCGCAGTCTAAGCATTACCATTTGCTTAGTCCACATGGTAACCCTTTAGTAGAGTTACTTGACTAGCCTAACCGTAACCCTTCCGGGCTCCGGCATGGGATAAGAATAAGTCTACTGTAAGATCCAGCAGGGTCGTTACCGGTTGTTTGTGGGCATATAGCAAGAGAAGAAAGAGTTGGAAAGTGAATATTGTTAGAGGATTTCGGTGTGCGAAGGGGAAATGGAGGGGGTGGGAAGAGTGTTGTTGGAGGCGATGGATTATGATGGGAATTTGAAGAGGTTGGTGGTCGGAGTGGATAATATGGGGGTATTGAAGAGGTTGAGAAAGAGTATGGGTTGGTGTGATGAGAGTGAGCAAAGGGTTAGGAAAAGGGGGTTGGAGTTGATGAGAAAAGGTTGGGAGGTGGTAATGGAGTAGGTATCGGTTCATGTTGGGATCAGGGAGAGTGAGGAGGTACTGTTGCCAAGATTGCGGTGCCACCACAACCCATGGATGTTCGCTCGTTCACAACCTTGAGCACTCTACAGAGTGCCCGCCAGCTCAACATGACTTTACAGCTCAACATGACTTGTGGCTCAACAAAGCTTTTTGTGGCTCAACATCACTTCTTTCTTTACTCAAAATTGTGGCTTAACAGAACATCATGACTCTCTATAAATACATGAAACTATATAACTTCGTTGATAAATGTTCCAGTAGATTAGTAAAACTTTACATTTGAATGAAATACTGCATTTGATTGAAACAAGGTATTTGAAGTTGACTTTGTAGCTTACTGAAGAATAGAGGTAAATGTGCAGAGTATGATCTTCTGCTGGATGAGATAAAATTAAAGGTGAAGAATAGGCACAATATTTAAGTCTATAAAAAGAAGGTTTCTAACAATATTGTTATGGATATTAAGAATGTAATGACCCCGCTGGATCTTACAGCAGACTTAGTCTTATCCCACGCCGGAGCCAGGAAGGGTTATGGTTAGGCTAGTCAAGTAACTCTATCAAAGGGTTACCATGTGAACTAAGCAAGTGGTAATACTTAGACTGCGAACGAGAAAAGGTATATCGGGTAGGTTGGGAAAGTCTACTCTGCGAGTTCGGAAGGTCTCTCAGAGTTCCGGCAAGTTACCCTACCTAAGGAAGGTAGTTACCCTACCTTAGGGAGTATAGTTACCCTACCTTGGAAAAGAGGTTACCCTACTTTTGGAGAGGAGTTACAATACCTTGAGAGTAAAAGGTTACCCGAAGTTTCTGGAAAAGTCATAGGATTGTTTGTTACGCAAGATGATATAGGCGGTTCGAATCTGGGCTCAATTGGGTAATCCATTGTTGGGCTACGAACCAAAGAAAATCTTGCTGTTAGCGAACATTGTGAAATCTGAGTCCAACACCCCCCTCTGACCCCGATGAACAGACCATACGTCATGGGCCAACTTAAGGGAAGTTGCTGGTTTACTAGTAAAAGCTTATGATTAAAGACAGCGGTGTAATACCGTATATGTTGTCGCCCTCCCTCCGACCAGATGATGTTCGCAGTATATATGAGGGGGCATGAGGCGACTGAATTGTTACACGATAAGTCATTCTTGAGTGTATACACCACTGATCCTTATAAGCCTACAGTGGTAGGTATGTGAAGTATACCGGAAGCCCGAGAGACCTCTGTTTAAGTGGTAAGCCTTCGACTCCTGCATGTCTCCGAAAGACTGTAAGATGTCTGGAGATTGTTAGCGAGCTCTAGATCGTAGTAGTCTTATCTTGACTGAGTTCCTTATCGTCAGTGGCTATGGGTAGCGCCAGTATATAAGCCAATGGTTCAAGTGTTACATCACGGGAGTCCGTAGACCAAGCTATCATGTCGAAGACAGTAGAAGACGATAGACTTGTAAAACATAATGGCACCATTTAATGGTTGTCTACGAGACTTCCATAGAGGAATACAAATGTGACAGTGAGTTCGATATTAGACTAGATTATCAGTAACCTGTTAGTTCGCCACTAACAGGACAGCAATATGAAGAGTTTTCTCCTGCAGTTGATTGCATGTATCACGATACTGCATGAATACTTCACGTCGGATAATGAGCTAGCAGTGCTGGCTGACATTCGGTAGAATGTCAGCCCGAGGACCAAAGGAGATGGGCATGCTCGCGATGTTGTTGACCTTAGGAGTAGTGGAGGGCAGCCGGCGGTACAATTCTACTTAAGTATATCCAAGACCTCTTCTTCTAAGACGATCAACTATCCCCTGGAGAACTTATCGAGTAAAGCTGTCCCTTAACCATATTAAGTTTTACCATTAAGGTTTTCTCTCTTACCTATTTGTTCTTCACGTTGCGTACGAAGGAAGCTTCAGTACGGCCGCATCCTTGGGATCCATCTTCCCACTGGGAGCCCTAGTTACAAGGAAACTATTAAGATTGAACAAAATAAACTTTAATGTAAATGAAAAAGTTTTATATAGTAGACTTAGCAACTAGGATTAAGCTATGAGGTTATGTTAAGCCATAATTTCGAGCCACAAAAAGTGTTGTTGAGCCACAAAAGGTTGTATTGAGCCACAAGTGATATTGAGTTCTAAAGTCATATTGAGCTGGTAGGCAGTCTTTTGAGTGCCCAAGCTTGTGAGTGAGCGAATAACCAGGGGAAGAGTTGATAGATTGGCAAAGAATGCAATGTGGATGGAGAAAGAAGAAAGTGTGGGAATTATGTTGACGTGGGATAGATGGCTACAAAGGAGAAAGGAAATGAAGTAGAGAAATTACAAGGAATATTGGGTAACATAGGCGGGAGGAAAAAATTATTTTGGTGGTGGAAGCAGGTGTGAGTTAGGACGTAGGGGAAAGAGACTGGAAAGTGTGTTTTGTTCTTTATGTGGATGGATCATAGATGTATGAGGGGCAAGAGGTATGGAAGAGGAACGTTGAGCTGTGAGTATGGGGGTTGGGAAAAAGCGATCATGTGTTGTTGCGTTATTCGGAAAGGGAGGAGGAGAGAAGGGGGTTGATGGCATGGTAGATAGGGAGGGGTAGGAGTAGTAGGAGCGAAGTGGATATGAGATGGTTGTGGTTTGATGAGGAAGGAGTGGAATTGGTATTGGAGTTTGGTAGAAGCATGGGTTGGTTCGAGAGGAGAAGAAAGGAATGGAGGAATTTAATGGGAAGGAAAGTTGGGAAGGATGGGAGGAGGTTAGCTTTCTTGGAGGTTGAGGTGTTGGAAATAAGTAAGAGGGAGGAAAGAAGGAGATTACGGGACTTAGACATGGGAAGATTAAGACAGCGGAGGAAGAGAAGGTTGTTGAAGTTGGAGAAAGAGGCTTTGGGTACCATCAAGCAATCCAATGCAAGCGGTTGGGGGTAGGTGCAAAGTCAGAAAGTAGGAAGAAGGTTTTGGAAGAGGTTTTGGGAAATATCGAGAGAAGGGGTGGTATAATTAAGGTGTTGGGTGAGAAATAGGTTAGGAAAGGATAAAGGGCAGACATGTTATTAGCATACAGAAAGCCCGTAGTATTACATGTAGCTTGTTATATAGCTAATAGTTATCGTGAAGTTTAAAAAAAATAAAAATAAAAATAAAAATAAAAATAAAAATAAAAATAAAAATAAAAATAAAAATAAAAATAAAAATAAAAATAAAAATAAAAATAAAAATAAAAATAAAAATAAAAATAAAAATAAAAAGTAACAGGACAGCTTTTGTGGTGAGAAAAACATTGAACCAGTACTGTAAAGTAACGTCAGATACTCACTTCAACACTTTATAGCACACTCAAGGATTAATGAATTTAAAGTTCCTTCTATCTTCTCAACCTCCAGCCTATATTATATCCATGTATAGAGACAGAACTTCAATTAAGCTTGCTTTCGAGTAACCATAGGAGTTGAAAGTCAGCATTCTGTCTGTAATAATTGTCAGGGTTAAGAGCTGCCACTACAGGAGTAAACCATGCCAAGACATCTGGATACTTTTTTTTTTTTTTGTTTTTTTTTATCATCGTTCAATTGCTACTAGACTTATCACTATCTACCTGCAACACTATCAGGCTTTCTTATCGCCAAAAACGAATCTGCCCATAATCATGGGCACTCCTACACTTCACACTCTCAGGATTCCAACCTCTGGACTTACGTCCAAACAGCCAGTACTTTAAATTCAATCCTTAGGGCCTATCCAATGTCTCTCCTCCACCATTCCGCTCATCCCATTACACAACTTGCAACTGGGCTTTTTACCCCTAACCGACCACATTGGACGATCACATACCAAACAATACCCTCTCTTCGCACCTTCCTTTCCAACCTCCTGATACATCCTGCCGTGAGAAGAGGAACTTGCAGCGAGTCCCCCCGCCCGCCCCGACACATCCTTCTCAGTCCCACCGCCAAAACCAGAAAGTAAACCACCAGAAGAACCAAAATTTACCCCTCCAAACAACTTCTTCAAATCCTCATCCTCATCACTCTCCTCTTCCTCCTGCCTTTCATCATCTGTAGTCCACTTCAACCACTCATGCCTCGCCCACCTCTCCACCCTACGGACTTCCCTCCCCCTAGCCTCCCCATCCATCTTATCCATCCCCCTTCTCACCCCTTCCATATACTCTTCCAACTTTCTCCACAACTCCTTCTCCCCCGGCCGCTCTGTCTTCACCACTCTTCAACCGCCTCCCTTACCCAAACCTAACCACTCTGCTTCCTCGAAGGCTGCACCGCCTCAAAACGCCCCACTGAGTGCCCCTTGTGGAATGCTGTGGTGTAGTTATTTCAAACACTGGGGTTGTAGCGGTCACAGAGCATGCATCCGGATACATTTTTTTGGGCTTTTCATATTTTAAACTTTTCTATTACTACTAGTTATACAATAAACTAATCGTAATACTATAGGCTTTCTATATGCTACAAGCATGTCTGCCCTCTAATCACACTTCAAGGAAATTTTCTCACATTTTCCAATAAAACTCCTCTTTCCTCTCCAAATTATCCGAAACCTCTCTCAACACCCCCTTCCCTTTATTCAACTCTGCTCCTACCCCTAAACAACTTGCAATGGGTTGCGTGAGGGTACTCAAAGCTCTTTCCTCCTCTTTCGCCAATTTCAAAAGTCTCCTCCTTCTTCTTTATCATAGTCTTCCCAACTCTAAATCCCTTAACCTTCACCATTCCAACCCCTTACTAATTTCTACCTGCTCCATACCCAACATTCCCAACCTACTTCCATCCTTCTCCTCTCTCCTTCCCATCAGATTCCTTCTCTCACTCATTCTCAACTTAAACCAATTCATGCTCCTCCCAAAGTCCGATCCTAATTTTATCCCTTCTTCATCAAACAACAACCATCTCATATCCACCCCTTTTTCGTCACCCCCTCCTCCCTCTATCCATCCCTCCACCAACTTCTTTCTTTCCTCCTCCCACCTCAAACAATACAATAACATATGATCCCTGTTCTCCCAACCTTCGCATTCACACCTCAATTCTCGTCTCCCATATCGCGTTCCTCTCATGCTCCCATGATACATGCTCATCCAAAACAAAAATACACTCTCCCATCTTTTACCCTCGTGACCCAATTCACCACCACTCCTATTTCCAAAATAATTTTTTCCTTTCGCTTCCTTTATTTGATATTCTTTCCATGTCCTCCACTCCATCTCCTTCCTCCTCTGTTTCCATCTTCCCCATGTCAAAACACTACCTACTTCCTTATCCTCTTCCATCCATACTTCTTCTCTCGCCAATTCATCCACCTCCTTATTTTCCCTTATTCCCACATGTCTCGGCACCCACTCTATCGCCATCTCCCAACCTTTTCTTAACAATTCTAATCCCATTTCTCTTACTCTCTGTTCACTCTCCCTGTACCAACCTCTACCCTTCCTCAATCTTCTCAAAACACCTAAACAATCCACTCCCACCACCAACTTTTCCAAAACCCCTTTGCAATCCAGCGCCTCTTTTAAAACTCTTCCCACTCCCTCCATTTCCCCTTCACTAACCGTCAATCCTCTACCCACATTCACCTTCCAACTCTTCTCCTTCCATACTCCCACAAACAACCACCTATTTCTAACTTTCCACCTCTTTCACTCGCATCACTTACATCCACTAAACTGTTCCTCATACCTTCTTTCCTACCCAACTCCCACACCCTTTATCTTTCTTCTTTCTTTCCTCCCTATACCAATTTCCAATCCACTACCCCATTCCTCTCCGCCTCCACCTCAAACCTTTCCCCTTCTAATTTACTCTCCTTGACCTTCCCCAATATTCTTCCTTCCCATCCTCCCTTCTAACAACCTACTTCTTCCACCTCTTCTTCCCAACCTTCAATTCCCTTTTTCCCAAAAACCTCTTCTTCTCAGCCTTAAACCCCACAAACTTAATCTCTGTCCAATTCATATTCTATGCCTTTCCATCCTACTTCTTCTAACATTGTATCCACCGGTGTTGTTCTTACCGCCCCCAAAACTCTTCGTAAACACTTAGTCCTTCATATCTCCACCATCCCCCTAAACTTCTTCTCTCCATTCCACCACACCTCCATGCCATATAATAAGCATTTCATCACTACCATTTCCCACAATTTCACGAGCTTTCCTACTCCCAAACTCTCCTCCTTTCTCCCTACCACTTTCTACAACCTTCTCTATCTCATCCTTGCCAATCTAATCCTATTCTTCACATGACTTTCCCAACCCCCATTTCCCTGCCACCACACTCCCAAAACTCTTACCTCTCTCTTCATTTCCAATGATTGTTTCATCCACCTCACCTCCCTCTCCCTATAACCACCTTTATCCACCCACATACCCTCCAACTTCAGCAGTTGTACATCCACCTCCCACTTTTCCAAACCCCTCCTCAATCCCACTTCCATTCCTTCCACTTTCCTTAAATTGCTCTCTTCGCCATCCCCAACTACCATGAAATCCACATCATCCACTACCGCCACCACCTCCAAACCTTCCAAATTCTCTTTTCTCACCTCTTCCAAAACTCCTCCTAATAATAATATTAATAGCGTAGGGCTTAACAGCAATCCCTGAACCGTTCCCCCGTTCAAATTCACCCAATCCTCCAACCTTTTCCCTACCCTTACTTTCACCCTTCTTTCACTTGAAATCTAACTTTTCCACTTCCTCAAATATAAGTCCACTCCCAAACCCTCCAATCTTTCCTCCATCTTTCTCACCTCCACGTTCTCATAACCCCCTTTAACATCCAAACATAACAATAAACCCAAACCCCTCTTTTCCTCCTATTTCATTAACAATTTCCCCACCGCCTCAAAACTGCTCCTCCCCTTCCTCGCTCCCCACTGCTCTCCACCCATTCCATTGTCCCTCCATTTCTCCAACAATTCTACCACCACCCTTTCCAATCCCTTTCCCAATACATCCCGCAAATTTATAACTCTATAGCTGCTTAGCTGACTATAATCCGGCTTATTTCGTTTCCTCATAACCACCCCCACACTTTCCCTAAACCTTTCCGGCACAAAACCCAATTCCAGACCTCTTCGGAATATCCAAATAATAACTCTTCTACCCCAATCCAACTTCCAAACCATTTTCACCATTTTTCCTCCCAATCCATCCACTCCCACTGCTTTTCTATCCTTCTGTTTCATAATACACCTCCGCACCAATTCCTCCTCCAACTCCACCCTTTCTTCGAAACCCTCCTCCTCCTGTTCCAATTCCTCTCTCTTACCCAATTCTCTCATAATAACTCCCTCTTTTCTTCTATCATCTTCTACCCATTCCCCATCCTCTCCTCTTATATCCCGTAAGTCCACCATAAAGTCCCTATCCGTTTTAACAAAACAAAAACTATCCAAAAGTTTTAAACCACCCAAAAACTTCAACTAATATTCCAACTTCTTTTCTTGGATCAATTTCCCATATTCTTTTCTTCTCCTCGTGATTTCTTCCCTTCCCTCCACCAAGCCTCTTTTCCACACCTTTTCCGCCTCTCTAACCCATTTCCCCTTACCCTCTATCTCCTCATCCCACCACTTCTTTCTCCCCCCTTTCCACTTCCTCCTTCTCCTACACCTTTCCCAAATACCGCTCAAACTATTTTTCAATATCACCACCACTCTCTCCAGCCCCTTCCTTCCATAACCCTCCTCTTCCCCACAATTTAGACCCCTTCCCCCCCAAACCCTCAACTCTCCTTCCACCTTCGCCCAATCCACATCTTTCCTCATCTCCATTTCTCGATCAATCTTCCAACCCTACAAATTAATCTTCACTTCCAACAGGTTATGATCCAACCCTACCAAACCCTCTCCCACCCTAGAATTTACCTCCAACCCCCTACCGTAAACTGCCAAATCCAAAACCCTACTCCTGTAACCCACTCTCTCATCCATCCTCATTACTTCCCCCACTCTGTTTGCCACTTTAAAACCCCACTTATCCACCTATTTTTCCATCAATTCACCTTCCCTACTCCAACTTTCTTCCTCCCCTCCCCATCTCTTACTCCATGCATTAAAATCCCCCAAAATAACCACATTCTTATCTCCTTCCGGCCATAAAAAATTCCCATGCTTCCTACTACCCACATATACTATCTAAATATCTACCCAACGATCCTTTTTTACCCCCCAACTTATTCCTACCCTCTCTAGTCTTCTATCCAAAATCTTATACCTCCCATCTCAAACCTTGCTCACCAACATACCCACCACCGAACCTTTTTCTCTTTTCCTAAAACCCCCAACTCCTTCTATCGTGTCATACCCCTCCAAACCATAACAAACATCCCCCAACCCCGCTGCTACCTCCTGCAGACAATAAATATCCACCTCCCCTCCTTTTGCTCCCAATCCCAACATTCCATTATAACTCCCCCTTAAATTCCCTGAAACCAACCTCAACCCCTCAATCTTAACCCACCAAACTCCTCAACCTGATCATTTCTGCCCTCACTCCCCAACAATTCCCCTCACTCGCTTCTCCCATTGTATGTTGACCCCCACACATAGCACATTTCCCATAATGCATACAACCCGCCCTTCCCAACTTGCACCTCTCATATCTGTGCTGGCATCCCGTATGACTCTCTACTGCACAAATGCTGCACCTACTCAATTTCTTCCCACAATCCCACCAACTATGCCCCACTACCGCAAACTTCCTGCAAAATACCAATTGTTTTTCCTCCACCCATTCTTCATCACCTTCTTATCTCCTAACACTTTTAAACCGCTCCTTAAAATTTCTACCCTCTGACTCTCCCTCGCCACATGAATTACCACTCCCACATACTTTAAACTCAAACTCTTTCTTCTCTTTTCATCCACCAACCACACCGGCCTCTTCATCAATTTCAACCCATTCTCCTGTTCTACCACCTCTCCAAACAATTCCAACCTCATCTCTCGAACTTCAAATTCCACTCCTGGTACCACCAAACCCACCCAATTTTCCATTCTATTCACCTCACCTACCTTCTCCTTCATCGCTTTCTCCCATACTTCTTTCCTTCCCTTGACCAATTCCTCCACCTTCTCCTCCTCCTTCAACACCACTTGTACCCTCCTCCCCTTTCCCACCACACATTCCATATCTTCACTACCCAACCCTAAACACTCTTCTACCTCTCCTTTATCCCGCTCCTTCCCCGTACTCCCTTCCTGCGAGTCCAAAACCACTTCTACTACCTTCCCCAACTTCTTTTCCAACTCCAAACTCTTTCTCCCCTCCTCTTTTCCCTCTTCCCGTAATTTTCGCTCTACCTCCATCCCATCCTTCATTTTTAAACTACCACCCATTCCCGCAACCACTTCACTATAAGTTCTACCCCGTTCCACTGCTTTTCCTTTCTCCATCTCCTTAATTCTGTCATCCTTCCCCTCTTCTACCTTTACTCCCTCCCCAACCGCTTCTTCTCCTTCTTTCCCGCAACAATCCTTCCCTTTGTTACCCTCTTCTAACCAAAACTCCCTCATCTTCGCTAAACTTCTCTCCAAAACCAAACCTCTCGCTGCCACTTCACTGCTTCCAAAAACTTATTTCACCTCCTCCACCAATTCCTTGTAGTTCCCCAGTAATTCCCACATTTCCAACCTTTCTTTACTATCCCAATTCCTCTTCTTCCCTCTCTTTAACATACCCTCCTTCTCCCTCGTCTTCCTCTCTTTACTCAATAATTTCTTCTCTCTTTCCCTCTTCATCTCCCACTCCTCCACCAAACCCAATCCACTTTCCTCCTCAACCTCCTTCCCACCTTCGTCCTCCCCCACGTCCATTTCCGACCCTTCCTCTTTTTCCCTCAACTTCTTAATCTCCTCTTCCTCCTCCTCCATCTTGATCTTAACTCTCTTTTCCTCCTCCTCCTCCCTGCTCTCTGTAGTATCCTCCTACACCTTTTATTCCCCTTGACCACTCACACCCCAATCATCTCCTCCCATTACCAAATCATTCTCCAACTGCACCTCATCATTTTCCCAGCCACCTGCAACCTTGACCAATCCACTGTAAACCTCCCACCCTCTCTTTTCATCTCCACCCAATACCATTTTTCCCCCCTCCAACACCCTAAATTTTCCACCTTCCAATAACCTCTTGCCAACACGCCCTCCCTCAACCCTAACCCCCCATTTTCCGGGTCCAGCCCTCCTCCCACTCTTTCCACTCTTTCCAGCCATGATTTCCTCGAGTAAGCACTGGCTCAAAGATAAATCTGAAGTATCTCAGCTGAAGCGATAAGTGGCTGCTGTTGGTCAGAATCTCGATTATTGTAAAATGTACTATGTCGTTATTTCAAAAATCAGGAAATTACCGGTCGTCGTGCTTGATCCGGATACTTTTGAAAATGTCAAGTACTCCAGTAGCACCTCCAACACAGGCAGTAGGAATTCTTGACCTACCTCGCCTTGCCTTGTGCAGATGAAGGTTCCCGCTATGATACAAAGGAGGCCTTGTCGCGGGTATCATATCTAATCACTCGAAGGTCCCTTCGACGCAACCCACACCATTATGAGGCGCTGTCTTGGCGTCTTGGCAACAAAGCTTGCGATCACATACTGTATCATAGTATAATTCATCTTCGTTCACAAACTCCCATTGTATTACCAACCACCGCAACAACCAATCCCCACACCAAACAATAACATGCCCCTCCACCTCCTCCACCATAAGTCCTATCATGTGTACTCCACCGAGAATATCGCTCGCGTGCGCCGCGACGAAGCAGACGCCGCGGCGCACGTGGCTGCGGAAGATGCACGGATGCAAGCAGCCGACGCGGAAGCTCGGATTAGGCTATTACGAGAGCGGGCCAGTCAGGGGAATTTCGTGGTGGGAGCGGAGAAGAAACCAGAACTCGGGACCGAAGAACCGACTTCCTGTCATATAAAAGCTCGGGATCACCGACGTCGCCAACCGCTACAAGGAGGAATTTTGGCTGCGGACGGACACATCAACCTCTTCCCGACCGCTACGGCCCCACAAAGGGGGTATCTAGAAAGGGAGGGGGACAAGAGAGAAGAGAAGGAGTGGGAGGAGGGGGCTATGGGAAAGACTGTGGGTGAGAGGCGGCCTTGGTATTCAAGTGTTGACCTTGTGTCTGGACAGCAGAGGGAGAGGGAGAAGGATGGAAGGAAGACAGAGTGGGAAGGGAAGAGGGAGGAGAGGCGGAAGGAGGCGGGGGATCCGTTAGGGGTTATAGAGCGTGGGGTTAGGGGGGTGAAGGAGGCGCGCAGAGACAGGGAGGAGTGGAGGAGGAGGAGGGAGAGGGAGGTAGGTGGGGCCGAAGCTAGGAGTTGGCCGGATGGGCACGGTGAGTGGGATAGAATGGCCGGGAGGAGCGGATGTGGTGATAGGGGTCGGAGGGATGGCGATAGAAAGAAAAGGAGAAGAAGCCCCAGTCGAAGCGAAGGTGGTTGTCCGAGTCGACATGACACAAGCCGCAAGCGATATTCCCGCTCCCAGTCCCACTCAGATTCCCACTCTCGCAGCCGCAGACACCAACACCGCCGCGATGACTCAGATCGTCACCCCCGTTTCCGCTCACACAATCGTAGGTCGAGATTAAATTCAAGACCGGGATCCAGATCCCCAAACGCCACTCTGGAATTCCTCCGCATTGAGAAATCGCAGCGCGAATCCACTGAACGTCAAAAAGCCGCCTTACTCCTAGCAAAGGTCCAAGCGGACTCCGAACCGGGCTGGAAACCGGCACCTGGTGGTCGATATTCTAGTCAATTCGGGCATCGGCCGGGATAACATATGTCTTGAGCTTCTTGTGCAGTGGATAATAGCAGGTGATAAATAATTAAACATACAAGTCGGTCAGTCTTTGGGGAATAATGTACTCCCGCGGCCGAGTTGAAGTTGGACACCCACATAGAGTAGTGATCGCCGGGACAATAAACAGGCACAACCAAGGTGTCAAAGTGACGACAATAATTGTCTATACTGTATACTGTAGTCATGCATCATCATCATCAGAGAGCAACATCTCGCCTAAGCAACCCCCAGCTTAAAGCACTCAAGTATATTCACTTCCCTACCTCTATTGACCAATTGCCCATCATGCCGGCATATGGATATGGAACAGCGCCTCAGATTCCTCTCCTCAAGTGAGCGGCAATTGTTACGCTCTGGTGGCATGTGCAGATGTAATATCGGCGAATTGGGATCTATTGGGAGTTAGCAAATCAACTATTGAGAGTATTATTAAAAGAGCAACAGTGAGTACATTGAATCTGAACTAAGTTGTAAGGGACAATAAGGCATTGGCTGGCTGCCTCACCAGAGGTGAGTCCTTAGGCTTGTGCATCAAATCCCGATGATCTTGATAATATTCTGGCCTGCTTAGGTAATCAGCGAGGAGGGGGAAATCCAGAGAGATTTCCAGAAGGCGGTGAGGAATCCCTTGCAATGTGTGATCTAAGTCAAAAGGATGAAGAACACTGGCAAAAAACCATTCCTGAGATAGCTGGTAAGCTAGGAATTATAGCCACACACTCAATATGAGAACGAGTCTATCATAAGCAACAAGATATTTTCGCCAAAAACCAGCACATAAGTACTCGCTATCGCCCAGCCATGCCAAAGCCTGCCTTGCATTCTCCCATGTCGACTTGCAGATCGCGGTCAACACAGTCGTATTTACTGGTGAAAGGTGGGTCGAGTTTGGCAAACCATGACGTCAAAGAAATAGATCTCAGGATCAGGGGTTTGATAGGCACGAGTATGCCATACACGATAAAGACAACGAAAAGCTGCCCATCGGTATCATCATGTTCTGGGGGGCAGTAATTCTGGGGGGCAGTAATTCTAGGATCTTAAGGACCTGGTCATGTTTGGGAACAAGATACCTTGGAAGATCGAAGAACGTTTCATGAGATAGTAGAGGAGGAAAACGAAACCAACTGTGATCGACAAGAGTTCAACTGCCAGCAAGCTAAGATTCCAGGAACTTGGCAGCACAAGACACTTACCAACTTCAATCAACATATTGAAAATTACAACAACAAGTATAGCCTTATTGGTCGGAACAAGAGAAAGAGACGAACGCTAGAACGACTATTTAATGAGAAGGAACTTGGGTTTATGAGCAAGGGTGGTATCGGTAGGGTTTCCTACTGTGAATGGGTTTTGACACCAAAACTGTACCCGTAGATGGAGTCATTGAAGAATGCAATTCACGTCCCAAAGCTCTATTTAGTAGTAGATAATGCCCCATGCCATTAAACCGCATGACAAATTGATTATGATAAGCGGCGATGGTGTGGAATTATCACTCGTGATTGGTTCTCTAAATCCGACCATTTAAACCACATGAAGTGGATTTGAGAGTATGAGAAGGATGATGTTTCAACATGGAGATTTGTAGAAGGTGGTAGTGCTACGGTAGGGAAGCTAAGTGTGAACCTGTAGAGACATGGGAAGCTCTGCCTCAGGTTGTGATTGATCAAGAATGTCAATCATTTCATGAGAAGCCTCGCAAGGTAATACTATGTAATGGAAACAATAATTTCAAGGGCTAGATTCCAAGTTATATGGGTATGTGATGGCTTGCCAGATCATGTATTGGATAATGTTTCTTTTTGTTTTCTTATATCGGATCTGATTATTAATTTTCTTGCCTTCTATTGATTTTTTATTAGCCTAGCAATTACTACTCAATGTGGGTATCCAACTTCAACTTGGCGGTGGGAGTATCCAAATGAACAAGGCTTAATCCTTAGTAATCCATTGCTTCCCCATTCCATCTGGATATAATGTCGCCGCCCTCGAGCACTAGTGCTAGTTTCTGATCATGTTGTGGCACTTATTTTATTTTCAACCTCCTACCTAAAAATCGTCTCTCAAAAGTGTAGTTTTATCTTCTAAAACTCACCAAAGGGTGCCTAAACCTGGATAATTAAATAACTTTGCTCATCTCTAGATAATAAAATAAAATTTGAAAAAAATAGAAAATTTAAGTAAATTTCTATTCAAAAGAACTGTCTTATTATATCATAAAATTAATAAAATTTCATATTGAATAGGTGGTACTTGGATTGAACTAGGTATATAATAATAAAAAGCAAATCATTGGCAAAGATGGCCAAGCTTGGCGAAATTTGTATAAGGGCTTTGCATTCCATATTGACTATAGAATGGAAACAGACACACAGGTGTCTAATAGGTTCTCATATGGTTGTTTGTCTTATTTACAACCAACTCCCTCCTACATTTTACGTCTTACATCATGTCATATTTTGCGATTTAGCTATTCAGGATCCTAGATTCTTTTCTCATGATAGCTTTAAGTCTATATTCTCAAGGTCATTTCATGAGTTTATTTTCATCAATTAATTTGATATTGTATTTGATTTTGTAATCCATATTCTTTCTTTTGATAACTACTTCATTGTCATTTACTTTTGATATGGCTAGGAAGAGAAATTCAAGGTCATTACAAGTACTGGCTTCCTGGTCAGCACAGGTCCTAGTTAGAGCTGTGAAGAAATCTTTTGCCTGGGAAGCAGAGATTTCACATTTGCAGTATCAAGTATAAGTTTTCTCTTCTTGTCAACATTTAATGTAGAAACAGTAGGGTACATCAGCAAAAATTATTGCATGCGTTCTGTGCATTCTGTGATTTCAGTGTGTTCTGTACATCTGATGCATGGAAGGCTCAGAACATTAACTGATAGTCAGCGTGTAGGGTGCAATGGCAACTGGTACTCAGACGCACTGGGATATAACCATTAGGGAAAATTTACCTTCACTCCCAGAGTACCATGTGCGTCTGACACACTGAGCGCACAGAATGTTACTCGTGAATCAAAGAGTGATGTCGATCTGACGTCGCGCTCTAATTTGTGTCTTTCAGCGCCCCTTGGTCCAACTCCCCCTTAACAGGGTCCCCTTATGTTCTGAGTGTCCTGCCAGCGCCAGGTGCACCGGCCCTGTACCTGGACATCACCTGGTGCTCAGCTTTGACACCTGGACGACATCAAACATTTTTACACTACATTTGAGCAACATCTGATCATATCAACCAGGCGCCATTTGTCCAGATATCGGACACGCCCCCACAAAGTCAGGGCTACCTCTGCCCCGACATCTTTTGTTCTTTTAACCTCTCTTCTGCTCTCTACACCCCGACTTTTTGAACAGATGCCCATGATGTTCAGGCTACCTCAGCTCTGACACCTCCTGTCCTTTTAAACTCTATTCCGCTGGGAACGTCCTGACACTTTGCCTGTCATGCTATTCTCGCGCTAAGTTTTTGCTCTATTTGTGATGCCTTCTGATAGCAACTGAACGTTCGTGTTTCTCAATAGCTGCCCCTAAGCAAGATTATGACAACATCCTGGTGCCATCTGACCCAAGTGAACGATTCAAGAAGTTGTTCCCACGGCACTCAGCTTTGCCGATTCTTCCAAATTTCTTTCTGAAGATGTTAATTATTTTCTACCTGCCCGCAAGCTCCTGTGGTACTTACTAACTCTCCCTTCTGCCATCATATCATAGAAATTGACTTTATCGTGACACTTCACAATACAGGCAAACTAGCTCAAGCCATTTTTACTACTCTAGCTCTCCATTATTGCCCTCACTATTCTGACAAACGCCCACTTAAGTACCCACACTGGCAGCCCCAGAGTCCAAATTCCCAAAGTTGAGTGAGAGGAGCCCTGATAGCATAGGGCTAGTAGCGTTGACTTCCATGTATTCTCTACTAACCTCCAGTAATGCATCAGTATCTAGAAACCAATGTACATCCGCATCTGAAGCCTGTATGAAATCTAACAACAAGTCCATCCCCAGGGAATTGGTTTGGCTGTCCTGGCGCCCAACAAAGGGGTTGAGGCGCAGATGGTAGGAAGCCCCATTGGGTGGGGTATGCTGCTGCGGGGGTATGGCCGGATGTTTGACCCTGTAGCTCAGCAGCTACAGCAGCCCAATTGTCTGTGAAGCCATAGCCGCGATCTTTATGCTTGCCATGGACATATTCCACCTTTGCCTGGATGGTCCGCTGAGTCTTCTCGTGAATCATTTGCTGTACATCAACCTGGCAAGCAGCCCACGTTGCCCTCTGCCAGGCAAGAAGGCCTCCCGCCATGTAAGCCGTCTTGGTTAAAAATATACGGGCTTAGTTATGAGACTCACTTCCCACTGCCTCAGGCTTGAGGTCGGCTGGGTTATTATATACTCCGCTTTGCCATGTCCAGAGGGTATGGCACAGTATCGCACACATTAAGTAGATCATGGTGCTCTTGATGCCTCCAAGAAAATCCGGTTCGGAAATCCCATGCATTCTACTGCCATGAAAGTAATTTCCCCATATGGTCTTGGCAATCTGTGGCGCCAGGAATCGCAATGTTGATTCAAGCAAAGAGGGGAATTGTGGTTACTCATTGCCAGAGGGCTGACTTCGTGAACTGGATGCCATCCTCAAACCCGTGCGGGGCATACATAAATATATTGTCTTTCAAGATGTAGTCCACCCAGCTTGCAAGGGTAGTGGGATTAACTTTGGGGAGATTGTATAGTTTTACAATCGCACTCTTCATATTTCAAACAAACTGGGACCTTATTCTAGAGTACTGACTGTGTATCTTTCCACGTTAGTACGAGAGCTGCGGTCACTGGTTGGTGTCTCTCCTTGCCACTTTTATGCATTCCTCCGAAGGCTCAATTTGTCCTGCATCACAAATCTCCTTGAGCGCCTGAAATGTTTAGCATGTGCAGTTCCAACAGCGCCCGCTGGCCCTGATAAAGGGCCAGGACATTGCCTGTAGAACAGTGTGTAGTTCCTGACTACCAGTTAAAATCGAGTAATTAGCAGTGTCTCCGTAACACTGTATACTTCGTCGCTGTCCATCCGCCCACAGGCTGTTTGCAGGAAATATGAGAGGGATAGTGAGCATTGCTCAGACGATTGGAATCCAGTGTACTGGACGTAAAGTAATTTGATGAATAGAAAAATCCGCCGAATGAATAGGAAATATAATTGCTTCATGTTGACGGACTATGAGTAGTCACAGGTCTGCATGAACAGATGACAGTTAAGAAGACGTAGATGCAAGGACATCCACCTAGGGGAATCAAAGAAGCGTTGGTGCACTAAGCCTAACAACTCAACATAAAGATAATGCAGTCATGCCTCTGTGTTGTTACCGGTATAGGATATTGAGATTCATCATGTCAATAACAGAGGAACGACTGGTATGTTTGTATTTTGACAACACATTTTAGACTACGTTCATATGGTAATGGCAATGTTAAATGCTGACTGGGGGAGTCTTGCACCCCCTCAGGAAGAAGAAGTATAATAGACAATGAACCAAAAGCAGGGAAGAACTCCGGGTCAACAAATATTTACACTCAGATTGATAAAGATGTAACCCTAGTAATTGTGGCAGAGGTAGTTAGTTAGTATAGATATTAGATGTACTGGCTGTGGAAAATCAAGCGTGATATAAATATAAGAGTTCCTCCCCAGCTATTAGACAAGCGGCAATGGAGAAGAGATCTTATCAATATAACAAGTTATTATCTGTACATCATACTCTTAATAGTTTTAGCAAACTAAGTATTAGCGATTACAATTACGACTCCTTCCTGACATTACTATGTCATCGAATACCTTAACGCTTAACCATACTCTAGCCAGCTCCGAGTTGGTTACCCATAACTGGAAGCCAAACATGATGTGCCTCGGAAGTCAAAGCAACTACACCCAGGAGTGGGTTGAAAAACTTGGTGTACCGGAGAATGAATATCCATGCCTGCTATACAATCGCCGCTGTAACAGGGGCTCCCGATAGGAAGATGGATAACAAGGATGCGACCGTACGGTAGCTTTCCTCGTACACAAAATGAGGAAAGTATATCTAAGAGAGAAACCTTAATGGTGAAACTTAATATCATTAAGCCACAGCTTTACTGAATAAGATCTTGAGAGGATAGTTGATCGTCTTAGAAGAAGAGATCTCGCTTATACTTAAGTAGAATTATATTGCCAGCTCCTCTTCATCAGTCCTAAGCTCACCACCATCACGAGCACGCCCATCTCCCCAGGCCCTTGGGCTAACATTCTACCGAATGTCAGCCGGCTTTGCTAGTTCACTATCCGGCATGAAGTGTTCATGCAGCGTCCCGATACATGCATTCAGCTGCAGGGGAAAACTCCTCACGTCGTTGTCCTGTTAGCGGCAAACTAACATGTAACTGATAAGCTAGTCTAATATTGAACTCACTGTCCCATACTCACTGATCTATGCAACTCCTGTAAACTACCATTCACTGGTATCGCTACCTGCAGTAAGTCTATCGCCTTCTACTGTCTTCGACTCAATAGCTTGGTCTACGGATCCCATGATGAGGTACTTAAGCCATTGGCGTATACGGATGCTACCTGCAGTCACTAACATCAAGTACGTCTATCAAGACAAGACTACTACCATCTGGAGTTCGCTAACAACCTCCCCACATCTTACAGTCTTTCGGGAACTTGTGAGAGTCGAAGGTCTACCACATAACAGGAGGCCTCCTGGGCTTCTGGTATACCTTCCATACCTACCACCGTAGGCTTATAAGGATCAGTGGTGTATGCACTCATGAATCATCTTTCCTGTAACTATTCGCTCGCCCCATACCCGCTCATATATTCTGCAAACAGCTTCTGGTTGAATTTGAATTTGAATTGAAATCAAGTTTATGTTTTGTTTAAGTGGTACAAAAAACAGACATCCAAAGTGCTAGCTACGATGCTAAAACAACCCCCTCCACGGACCAGAACAAGAACAGACAAGCAGAAAACCCCTAAGCGACGCATAACAAATGGGTTGAAAAACATCTCCTGTCATACATCCATCCCGTGTACAGATGAACCAAAAACCTGCGCATAAAAGCAACATAGAAAAGTCCCCCAATAACCGTGAACCAACACCAAAGAAAGCCAAACAACATAGGAGAGAACCACCCCCCTGTTGAAATTCCTGATTCGTTTCATAAGTATATTTCACATGATAATAGCATACATTCTAATACTTAGTTTATGTCTCCGCTAAAACCTATATACTGCGGACATTACTACAACTAGGATATTTATTACCTATTTCTTTAATATTTCCTGATAATGATTACGAGTAATTACATATGTTTTCTTTTATTACTGAAAGTATTCTGGTTACTTATAAATATTTTATGCATCATTTTTGGTCATACAACTAATAATATTCTTGCATATTTTTCATACCACAATGCATCCACATATGTTTTATGAGAATATATTAGCAAGTTTCTCCCGGTCAAACACCGTCAGACTTTTGTTCTTCCTACATTTTCCCTATTCTTCTCTTAGTTACCGAGGATCACATAGATTATGCGTACCTGTATATCTATAGGGGTTACCACCCACCCCCTCAGTCAAGAGTTTTGGGGAAAAGAACTACTACAAATCTACCTTCATACCATCTACCTCCTCACTAAGCGTGCCCATAGTATAGACTTTATATAAGGTTCCTATTACCGTACAGAGTTATTAAGATTGTACTAATCACAATTTCAAGACTCCCAACCAAAATGTAACCCCTTTAGCGAAGGGGGCGGGCACGCAAAGGGCCCAGAACGCCAAACCATAGGGACCTATGATAACTTCTCTTAGGATGAAGACCAAAATAGCGCAGGTGGAAGTGTAAGGTGGAGTAAATATACTCCTGAACCAGCCATGTAGGGAAGAAATTAGAGGGGAGGAACCCCAATCTACTGAAGTATGGCAACCATGAAGGGTGAGCAGTACCAATGGAATATCCCCGGAGGTCCTCCGGAAACGAACGACCGTGGAGGCAGTAAAGTGCAAGCTGGGGGCAGCAAGGTGCCAGCTAGGGATAGTGGGGCAGTAGGGTGCCCGCCCAGGAGTGAAGGGATGGCACCGGGTGCTATCAGGTGGAGAGGAGTGGTAGTAGAGTACCAGCCGATCCAACCTTCGTTGGGAGAGCGAAGGGCTAATCCAGGAGACCACACAACTATCGAAATCATGTTCTTGTCTGTACTAGGCAGTCTCCATTATCGATAAAGTAGGTGTCATACAGCGTCCCTCTTGTAGTCGCTTTATTCTTTGAGAGATAGCGTCACTTGGTGGATGGGATACCACCAACATACAGTTAGGCATATGCAATTCCAACACCCCCCTCAGGCCCTGATGTAGGGCCCGGACGTCACTTGCAGCGCAGTATGTAGTTGCTAGGTACTAGCAAAAATTGTGGAATGGGCAGCATGCCTATAACATCGTGTATGTCGTCACTGTCTGTCCAACCGGAAGCTATTCAGAAGATATATGAGAGGGGTAGTGTGCACTACTCATACGACTGGCATCCAGTACATGATCCGAATGATATCCAGGTGAGCAGAAAAACTTACGCGATCAGAAAAGAGTAACGCTTCACGTTGGCCAACTACAAATAGTTATCGGTCTAAAAAAAACGGACGCGAGTTAGGGAGACGTAGCTGCAAGGATATCTTGCTAGGCAATCAAAGAAGTGATGAAGCACTAAGCCTACCAACTCTACTTGAAGATAATGCTGTCATGCATCGGCGTTGTCACCATTGTCTGATAATAAGACAAATCACCTCGGTAACCTAGGAACGACTGGGATGTTCGCAACTGGATGACATACTCACACTAAGTTCTTATGGCAAAAGCATTATTAACTTCCGACTGGCCAAATCTTGCACAGCCTAAGGAAGACGAAGTTAAATTAAGCTGTATGAACAGAAGCCAGAAAGTATTCGGGGGCTACAAGTGATCGTACTGGGGATTGATAAGACGAAAGACTAGTATATGTTGCAGAGGTACTTAGTTAGTATAGGTATTAGATGTACCGGCTGCAGAAACTCACTAAGGATATAAATATAAGAGTTCCTCCCCCGCAATTAGACAAGCAGCAACAGAGTAGTGTAACGGGGGCTCCCTGTGGGAAGATGGATCCTAAGGATGGGGCCGTACCGAAACTTTCTTCGTACGCAAAGTGAAGAACAAATATGTAAGAGAGAAAACCTTAACAGTAAAACTTAATATTGTTAAGCCGCAGCTTCACTCAGTAAGTTCTCGAGAGGATAGTTGATCGTCTTAGGAGAAGAGGTCTCGCATATACTTAAGTAGAATTATATTGCCAGCTACGCTCCATCACTCCTAAGCGCACCACCATCGCGAGCATGCCCATCTCCTCTCGGCCTCGGGCTAACATTCCACTGAATGTTTGGCCGCTCTGCTAGTTCATTATCCGACCTGAAGTGTTCAAGCAGTATCCTGATACATGCAATCAACTGCAGGAGAAAACTCATCATATCGCTGTCTTCTTAGTGGCGAAATAACAGGTTACTGATAAGCTAGTCTATTATCGAACTAATTGTCCCATTCGTATTGGTCTATGCAAGTCTCGTAGACAACCATTACATTTGACAAGTCTATCGTCTTCTAGTGTCTGCGACACGATAGCTTGGTCTACAGACTCCGGTGACGAGACACTTAAGCCATTGGTATATACAGGCGCTACCTGTAGCCACGGACGATAAACACCTCAATCAAGACAAGACTACTACGATCTAGAGCTCGCTGACAACCTCCAGATATCTTACAGTCTTTCGGAGACATACGGGAGTCGAAGGTCTACCACTTAACCGGAGGCCTCCAGGGCTTCCTGTGTACCTTACATACCTACCACCGAAGGCTTATAAGGATCAGTGGTGTATGCACTTGAGAATCATTTCTCCGGTAACCATTCGATCGCACCATGCCCCCTCATATATCCTGCGAACAGCTTCTGGTGTAACGGGGGCTCCCTGTGGGAAGAGGTATCCCAAGGATGCGGCCGTACCGAAGCTTTCTTCGTACGCAAAGTGAAGAACAAATATGTAAGAGAGAAAACCTTAACGGTGAAACTTAATATCGTTAAGCCGGAGCTTTACTCAATAAGTTCTCGAGAGGATAGTTGATCGTCTTAGGAGAAGAGGTCTCGTATATACTTAAGTAGAATTATATTGCCAGCTCCTCTCCATCACTCCTAAGCTCACCACCATTGCGAGCATGCCCATCTCCTCTGGGCCTCGGGCTAACATTCCACCGAATGTTTGCCCCCTCTGCTGGTTCATTATCCAATGTGAAGTGTTCATGCAGTATCCTGATACATGCAATCAACTGCAGGAGAAAACTCTTCATATCGCGGTCCTGTTAGTGGCGAACTAGCAGGTTACTGATAAGCTAGTCTGATATCGAACTCCCTGTCCCAGTCGTATTCGTCTATGCAAGTTTCGTAGACGACCATTACGTTCGACTAGTCTATCGACTTCTACTGTCTTCGACACGATAGCTTGGTCTACGGACTCCCGTGATGAGACACTGAAGCCATTGGCATATACAGGCGCTACCTGTAGTCACTGACGATAAACACCTCAATCAAGACAAGACTACTACAATCTAGAGCTCGCTAACATGCTTCAGATATCTTACAGTCTTTCGGAGAGATACAGGAGTCGAAGGTATACCACTTAACCGGAGGCCTCCAGGACCTCCGGTATAGGTTACATACCTACCACCATAGGCTTGTGAGGATCAGTGGTGTATGCACGCAAGAATCACTTCTCCTGTAACCATACGATCGGCCCTTGCCCCCTCATATATCCTGCGAACAGCTTCCTGTCCGAAGGATGGCGACAACGTATACGGTATTGCGCCGCTGTCTTTAATCATAGGCTTTTCCTAGTAAACCAGCAACTTCCCTACAGTTCGGTCATGACGCGTTGTCTGTACATCGGGGCCAGAGGTGGGTGTTGGACTCAGATTTCTCAATGTTTGCCCAAGAAAAGATTTTCTCTGGTTCGTAGCCCAACAACGGATTACCCTAGTGAGCCTAGATTCGAACCTCCTATATAATCTGGCGTAACAAACAATCCTATGACTTTTCCCGAAACTTTGCGTAACCTTTTACGCTCAAGGTAGGGTAACTCCTATACAAAAGTAGGGTAACCTGTTTACCAAGGTAGGGTAACTATACTCCCAAAGGTAGGGTAACTACCTGCCTTAGGTAGGGTAACTCGCCAGAACTCTCGAAGACCTTCCGAACTCACAGCGTAGACTTCCCTACCTACGCAGTATACCTTTTCTCGTTCACAGTCTAAGCATTACCATTTGCTTAGTCCACATGGTAACCCTTTGATAGAGTTTCCCGACTAGCCTAACCGTAACCTTTCCGGGCTCCGGCATGGGATAAGACTAAGTCTACTGTAAGATCCAGCAGGCTCGTTACATCACCCCTCTCTTCCCTAGGGCCGCCCTTGGCTTCTAGCGTTTTCGTTTATTTCTAGTCCCATTGTCTAGTACCCTATGATCCCTGGGTTTCGACGGGTATCGTTTATGGAAATCTACGAGGGCTTGTGTGCCCGTTACCTCCAACATCTCATACAGTTCCCAGGAGTTATCCACTGGACCATAGCCCTTCCTAGCTACCAAGTATTGGATAAATCGTTTGGGGAATTTCTGAGGAGCTACCGCGTACCAACGGCTGTCAAGGATGGTCTCTATTACATAACTAGGCTCATTATCTATTATATCGGGAATAGGTACCTCTACTGTACGCCAGCCAGTTGTGTCCTCCCTATATGGTTCTAAGAGGCCAGCGTTGAAGACTGGATGTATACCCCAACTTTCGAGGAGTCGAATTTCATTAGCTCCTGAAACAACTTTTTGTAAGATTACAAATGGTCCGCACATACGATGATTAAGCTTTTCCATCATTCGCTTGGTTTATATGTTTTTTCGATTCAACATTACTCGATCGGCCCTCTTGACTGGACCAGAATTAACATCCTCCAACGTAGTATACTCCGGTGCTGGCAATCTTTTCTGGTCATGCCACTTCCGTTGCCTCTCTTGAGACTTTTGTAAAGTATCTCGAATCTCCATCCTTGTCCCTTCCCAATCCTTAACTAATAGCTCGCTGCTTGGGTGTATGCCTTGACTTTCTGATACGGACCTGGACCAATTTGTTTCTGGATTAAACCCATAATTGATCTCAAAGGGAGACACCTTAGTTGATTCCGACGTTAAAGTGTTATAAGCATATTCCGCCAATGGAAGTAGCTCTGCCCAGTCATCCTGCTGGTAGGACCAATAGCTACGAATGTGTGGCTCCAAAGTCTGGTTTACCCTTTCAGTCTGCCCATCAGTCTCAGGGTGGAAAGCCGTGGAAACATTTAGCTTAACTGTTAGCAATTTCATTAAGCTAGTCCAAAACTTAGAGGTGAATCGGCTATCACGATCCGATATGATACTCTCTGGTAGACCATGGAAACGCCAAATCTCCTTCAAGAACATAAGGGCTAAGTCACCTATAGGTACTTCGGTTGCCAAAGGTATAAAATGAGCCATCTTCGAGAACCTGTCTACTATGACCCAGATTTTCGTATACCCTTTTGACTCCGGTAGTGCCACAATAAAGTCCATAGAAATGGCCTTCCATGGTCGTAGCAGTACCTCTATAGGTTTGAGTAGTCCAAACTTCTTTTGTCGTGCAGTCCTGCTGCGCTGGCATATATCACATCTGCGTACTTATTGTGTCATATAATTGTCCATCTTTGGCCAGTAGAAGTTTGCCCTAACTCTTTCCATAGTCTTGTATGTCCCAAAGTGTCCCGCTAAGCGACAATCATGTTCAGCCTCCATGATTGTACCTGTTAACCCCTCATCCGCAGGTATGTACCAACGGTTCTTGTAGAGGAGTAGGTCCTTCTCCATCGTAAGGTTAGGATCAACTCCCTTGGGTTTTTCCTTAAACGAATCAAGGATCCTTAGGTATTCCTTGTCTTTTGATGGAACCTGCTTAAGTCGCTCCAAGAAGGTGGATTGTAAACGGAAACCTTGGCACGATTGCAACAACTGTGGTCGCAAGATGTCCCGCTCCTGTGTAACGACCCTGCTGGATCTTACAGTAGACTTAGTCTTATCCCATGCCAGAGCCCGGGAGGGTTACGGTTAGGCTAGTCAGGAAACTCTATCAAAGGGTTACCATCTGGACTAAGCAGAAGGTAATGCTTAAACTGCGAACGAGGAAAAGTATACCGGGTAGGTAGGGAAGTCTACGCTGCGTGTTCGGAAGGTCTCCGAGAGTTCCGCCGAGTTACCCTACGTAAGGCAGGTAGTTACCCTACCTTAGGGAGTATAGTTACCCTACCTTGGTAAACAGGTTACCCTACTTTTGTATAGGAGTTACCCGACCTTGAGTGTAAAAGGTTACGCGAAATTTCAGGGAAAAGTCAGAGGATTGTTTGTTACGCAAGTTTATATAGGAGGTGCGAATCTGGGCTCAATCGGGTAATCCGTTGTTGGGCTACGAACCGGAGAAAATCTTGCCTGCGGCAAACATTAAGAAATCTGAGCCCAACACCCCCCTCTGGCCTCGATGTACTGACAACGCGTCATGGGCCCACTGTAGGGAAGTTGCTGGTTTACTAGTGAAAGCCTATGATTGAAGACAGCGGCGTAATACCGTATACGTGGTCGCCGTCCTTCCGACCGGAAGGTGTTCGCAGGATATATGAGGGGGCATGGGGCGATCGAATGGTTACACGAGAAGTGATTGTCGAGTGCATACACCACTGATCCTTATAAGCCTACGGTGGTAGGTATGTAAGGTATACCGGATGTCCTGGTGGCCTCCGGTTAAGTGGTAGACCTTCCACTCCTGTATGTCTCCGAAAGACTGTAAGATATCTGGAGGTTGTTAGCGAGCTCTAGATCGTAGTAGTCTTGT
>QLOI01004823.1:33929-59939 GCA_003313605.1 Tuber umbilicatum | reverse complement strand
AATAGAGACCCCCCCACCCTCAACACAGACCCGGGTGCTGGACACTCAACACCCCTCTCCCAACAAAACCTTCAACACCACCTTTCTAATGATATGCTAACACAGCTGCCTCTGCAGCTGGAACGTGTTCTTTACTTTGTTTCATTCTCTTACCAATAAATCCTCCCCCCAAATTGTGGCCCTCCAAGACCCGCCCACTAGACTAGGCCGCCTCCCCTCTTTCCCAGGATACCTCACCTTGGCAGCTCCCCCCACCTCCCCTCCGACCCCACCCAAGGTTGCCTTTTACATATTACAGTTTCTCAATGAAGCCACCAGTGTCACATTGAAATTCCCCACTATAGATATGGGCATCTTAAAGATCCATTCTCCTGATAGCCTTTTCAATAAGTCGCTCACCACTCTCCAAATCGCAAATGGTTACTCCACCACCTCAGGCCCTACAGCCCTCACACGCACTCTGTCCCCAAATGACTGGTTCCAGGACTCAAACATCCCCACCCTGGTACTAGGAGATTTCAACTTACACCATCCCCTCGCCGACCCCCTTAGGGAGTTCTCCGCCTCTGAACTAAGACTCTCCTTCCCCTACTTTGAAAAAGTTGCCGACCTTGGGTTTTCCTTACTCAATAATCCTGGAGAATACACACGTTTTCCCTTCTTCGGCACCTCCCGCCCTGGAGTCCTAGACCTCTCCTTTGCAAACACCATACTATCCCCATATTTCGACTCCTGGTCTGTCCCCTGGCCTTCCACAGGATCGGACCATGTCCCTATAGCTATCAACCTCTCAACCCGCCTCCGACGTCCTCCACCCCCCAAGCTCAATTGGGCCAAATCGGCATGGGAAGACTTCGACTCAAACTACTCCCGGGCCTCCCATATTCTCTCCTCCAACACCCCACTAAAAAGGCCCTCCCTCCACTCCAAACTATGGTGGTCGCCCATCCTCACTGCCTTGAGAAATGGCCTACATAGGGCTCAACGTTCAGCTTGCGCTCACCCTACCTCTCCCGTACACCACCTGGAACTGTGTAAAGCGAAGTCTACCTACCACCGTGAACTGAAAAAAGCCAAGACAAAGCATTGGTCGGCTTTCTTAGCAAAGGTCGACAAATCGTCCATTTGGACGGCAAGGAGACTGGCGACAGGAGTACCACCCCCCAGGTTCCCCTCCATCCCTGATATTGATGACCTCTTTCTTATCAACAAAAGACTTGATAGATCATTTCTTCCCCTCACGACCCCCGGCCACCCCCAGCCCCATCCATACCAAGCCCTCCTTCAATCCCGTCACCAAGGAAGAAATTGCCACCGCCTTCCGAGCCTCTTCCAGCACCTCTGCCCCAGGACCAGACAGCATACCCTATGGAGTGTGGAAACAAGTCCACTCTGCCAACCAGTCCATCTTGACCTCTCTCTTCTCCCTGCTCCTTGCCTATGGCTACCACCCCCCATCCCTCAAAAGGGCATGAGGGATTGTGCTAGACAAGCCAGGCAAAACTGACTATGCCTCACCCTCCTCTTTCCGGGTAATCGTCATCCTGCCAACCCTCTCCAAAATTCTAGAAAGGATTTCTGCCCTCCGCTTGGCTGGCATGGCAAGACGCCTTGGCCTTATACACCCAAATCAACTTGAATGCAGCTCCTTAGCCCTACTATCCACAACCGACGCTGCCCTCGTTCTGTCCAACAAAGTGCGTGCCCTCCAGAAAGCCAAACTGTCAGTCTCATCCCTGTTCTTGGACATCAAGGGGGGCTTCGACAACATCCGCTCCAAAATCCTCCACAACATGCTGTCCTCCAAGGCTGTCCCGTCCTACCTGTCCAACTGGGTTTCATCTTTCCTGCAGAACAGAAGCTGCGCCCTAGTCTTTCAAAGCTCCCCAGGAACAATGGAACCTGTGTCAGTCGGTGCCCCGCAAGGCTCCCCTATCTCACCACTGTTATTCCTGATTTATATCTCGTCCCTCCATACCTCCCTGCCTAAGCGTCTTATGCTGTCCTATGTAGATGACATCGCAATCACCACCGGCTCACCCTCCTACCAACAAAACATCACTACCCTCACCTCTACTTTCAACAACCTCCTGGAAAAAGCTTCACACCTTCACGTTGGTTTTTCTATCGCAAAAACGGAACTCATTCACTGGAATACCAAGCAACAACGCACCTCCCTGGCCCAGGAAGCAATATTGATACAAGGACAAACCTTCCCCCCCTCTCAACTCCTAAGATGGCTAGGTTTCTGGTTTACCCTGTCACTCCAATCGTCCCCTCATTTCCTCAAGCGGATCGCACTCGCTCAAGGGGCACTAGCCATAATTCGACAACTATCCCCACCAGGAAAAGGCCTTCCTCCCCACATGAACCATCGCCTGGTCACCGCCCTCAGGCTCATCTTCCCCATCCTCACCGACAGAGCAGACGTCTTTATCCCAACAGCTGGAACACTTTCCAAGATGGCCGTCCTCTGGAACAAGGCGCTAAGGTGGTCCACCAACTTGTTTTCCTCCACCCCTACCAACATACTCTCCATGGAGGCCTGCATTCTACCCCTCCATCTGTCTCTTATGAGAAAATGTTGGATGGCCGCCCTGCCCATCGCCTGCTCCTCCCCCCGCATCAACCCAGCTACAGCTAGCATTAGCCCCCTATTTCCCTCCTGGGATCCATACCGCACCCCTCTTTTGTGTAGGTCACATATACCCTCCAGGTCTGGCGCCTATGGCCCTTGCTCCTGGCTAGCAGAGCAAAAACGCAACCCAGGGGCAACTACCCACCTCCCGATTGACCAACTCCTACATACCATTTCTTGTCTCAACCCCCATCCCCATACCTTCCCCGCCCTTCCTGCCCTTCGCGTCCTCCCCGAAAACTCCCCCCCTGTTATCAGTTACCTGGCCATCGACTCCAAGATCAACTCCCTGGCCATCGAAGAGTGGGCTGACCTCCCCTTCCCCACCTACTACACCCCGACCTTATCCACCACCCCCCATCCGTTTATGGGCCTTGACCGCTTTGTCACTGGTCGCATTCACCAAATGCGGTCGTGCTGTGGCTATCTCACTGACTATGTTTCATGATCAACACCCTCTGACCACTCCCGTACCTGCCCAAGGTGCCATGGCCCCACAGGGGACATTCAGCTTGCAATTCTGGAATGCCTAGCCACTGCTGCCCTTCGTGCGACCCACATGCCCTCCGTTCACTTAATTGCCCCCTCCGCACCCCTTTGGACATTCACCCACTTCCCGGTTGAGATGGCGAGGTTCATCCGCTTCGCCAGGATCAACTTCCCAGTACCCATACCGACCCCTCTACCTGGCTCTGTAACCCTCAGGTCACCTAGTCCACTCTCCTCATGTAGCGGCAACTTGTTCCACCTCACTGCACCTGGCCTCCCGTGGTCCTCTCCTTCCTCTTCAGACGCACTGTAGGAGATGCTGTAAACCCAACCACCGCTACACATACACCCCTGCTGTGTTATCAGATAGGAGAATTTATTTCGTTAGAGATTTTCGGTTATCTTGATAGTTTTATGTTTGGTTTCAGTCACCAATTAGGTGCAGTGTGGAAGGTTTTCTTTTGATATTTTTCTTTGTATTATGGGCAACAAAGGTGATGTTAGTTTTGGGTTTTCATTTGTTTGTGCGAGTTGTTTATTGGAGGGTTTTTCTTTCGCCATAGTCTAGCTGCTTTTTACTTTTACTCAGTTTTTGATTTGATTTAAGCGGTACAAAGAAGGAATGTGCAGCACGCGCTATAAAACCTCAAAAACCCCCACCTAGGCCAGGCCCTCGCGAGCTGTCAGAAAACCCTCCAGGGGTATAAAAACTAACCACCAAAAGCCACCTTTCCCCTGCCACGAACCAATAAAACCGCCGCAAGAACGCCCTGAAATCCAAAAAGAAACAACCCAACAGTGAACCCCCAAAACCAGCAAAGGAAAAACCACCCCCCAGATCCCACACTAGCGGCGTCGACACCCTTGAACCAGAACTAGCCAGAACTAAGAGCGCCAGATATACTGAAAAGGAGGTGCCAGCCGAAGGCAAGAGCGCAGCAGACTAATGCAGGTGGCAGAGGTGTGTGGCAGGCCGAATCAGGGACCCCAGCCCTCTTGGTAAGCAAGATAAGCGGCAGTATGATGCCAGC
The DNA here is from genome assembly GCA_003313605.1 of Tuber umbilicatum. Taxonomy (NCBI): domain Eukaryota; kingdom Fungi; phylum Ascomycota; class Pezizomycetes; order Pezizales; family Tuberaceae; genus Tuber; species Tuber umbilicatum. The sequence goes on along the minus strand of QLOI01004823.1, from coordinate 55,781 downwards.
GGGGTGTGAAAAGAGGCAGTAGGGTGCCAGCCGGTAGCAGTCATTTAGGGTGCAAGCCTGGTGGAGGAGGAAGGTAGAAGAGTACCAGCCAGAAGATACCTAGGCCAAGTAGGCCGGCGGAGGGAAGGAGGAACCGTATAGAAGTGACGGAACCAAGGTGTAGTGAAGGTAGGTAGTAAGGTACCAGCTGATCCTATGAGGAGGAGAAGAGGAGGGGTAGACCCAAGCATGGTTCAACTATCGGAAACATGTTCGTGTCTTACTAGGCGGTTTCTAAGGAGGAAAGTGGCGAAATTGACAGTGGCCTGTTGAGAAGACCAGTTCCTACTCAACCCAAGGGCCAGAGGGAAAGGAATCTGTCGTAATCGCTTACCGCAAACTGTGTTCCCTGTCCTCTGAAGAAACAATAATGTGGGGTTGCCGACCGTGCAGTTGTTAAGCGAGGTGCCAAACAAAAGCGGGGAAGTGAGGTAGAACAATATCTTGAGATGTTGAGATTGGGTAGGAGGAGTGGTCTTGAGGGTAGACCTCAAGAGAGAACAGTAAAGATGATGCCTGAAGGCAAGGAAGTGATAAAAGTGATGGCCAGCACCCCCCAAGGGGGAGGGTGCTGGACCCAAAAGGTGGTGATAGTTTCTGTGGTGTTGAGTCGTTCCCGATTAGCAAGTAAATTTCAATGACCGGAGTTGTAACGGAGACTGTGGATGCCATAGCCTAGCTGCTTTTTACTTTTACTCAGTTTTTCATTTGATTTAAGCGGTACAAAGAAGAAATGTGCAGCTTGCGCTATAAAACCTCAAAAACCCCCACCTAGGCCAGGCCCTCCCAGGCTGTCAGAAAACCCTCCAGGGGTATAAAAACTAACCCCTGAAAGCCCTCTTCCCCTGCCACGAACCAATAAAACCGCCACAAGAACGCCCTGAAATCCATAAGAAACGACCAGACAGTGAACCCCCACAACCAGCAAACGAAAAAACAGCCCCCCAGATCCAACACTAGTGGCGTCCACGCTCTTGAACCAGAACTAGCCAGAACTAACAGCGTTGGATATACTGAAAAAGAGGTGCCAGCCGAAGGCAAGAGAGCAGCAGACCAATGCAGGCGGCAAAGATGTGTGGCAGGCCGAATCAGGGACCCCAGCCCTCTTGGCAAGCAAGATGAGCGGCAGTATGATGCCAGTGGGATGTGAAAAGAGGCAGTAGGGTGCCAGCTGGAAGCAGTTGTTTAGGGTGCAAGCCCGGTGGAGGAGGAAGGTAGTAGGGTACCAGCCAGAGGATCCCAAGGCCAGGCGGGCTGGCAGAGGAAAAGAGGAACCGTATAGAAGTGACGGAATCAAGGTGGAGATGGAGGGGGGGCAGTAGGGTGCCAGCCGATCCTGTGGAGGAGGGGAGAGGAGGGGTAGACCCAGGCTAGATCCAACTATTGGGAACATGTTTGTGTCCTTCTAGGCGGTTCCCAAAGCCTCCTCACACATCCAGGTGTATTACCGCTCCTCTCATGTAGTCCCTTTTTTCTCTGTGAGGAAGCGTCACTTAGTGAGTGGGATTCCACCACCAGGATGTGTGAAGGGAGGGGAAGTGGCGAAATCGACCATGGCCTGTTGAGGAGACTCCCGGAGAAGAATCCATAGTAATCGCTTACCGCAAACTGTATTCCCAGCTGTCTGAGAAATCAAGAATAGGTACACCCGACCATGCAGATGTTAAGCGAGGTGCTAAAAAAAAGCAGGGAAGTGAGGTAAAATAACATCCTGAGATGTTGAGATGGGGTAGGAGGAGCGGTCCTGAGGGTAGACCTCAAGAGAGAACAGTAAAGATGATGTTTGAAGGTAAGGAAGTGATGAAAGGGATGGCCAGCACCCCCCAAGGGGGAGGGTGCTGGACCCGAGAAGTGGTGATAGTTTCTCTGGTGTTGAGTCGTTCTCGATTAGGAAGTAAATTTCAATGACCAGAGTTGTAAAGGAGACGGAGGATGACATAGCCTAGCTGCGGCATGCGACATCTTGTCCCGATAGTTAAAATAAGAATTAAGTTAAAAAAAAAAAGAAAAAAAAAAACGTCATATAGATAGATCTTCACACAACCATCTAAGTTATTTCCTATCTATAACTTTACAAATATAAAGACTGTTACTCTTTAACAAATATCTTTCCACTTCTTATAAGCAACATAGTTAATACTATAAGACTTAAGAGTTGAACGCGACTCTTGAGAATAGTATACAATAACTATACGATAAGGAATTGCTGCCTGTTGTGAGTAAGCGAGATAAGACAGATCGAAGAGCGATCTTAACATCAAGCTTATAATTGCAGAACTTAGATATTATATCCTGCCAGTACATATTTCTTTCAGAATAATTAACTGTTACGGGTAACCAACTCAGAGCTCAGTAGAGTAAGGTTAAGCGTTTTTAATGTTTGATAATGGAGTAGTGTCAGGAAGGCGTCGTAATTTTATCGCTAATACTTGTTTTCGCTAAAACTACTAAGAGTATGAAGTGTAGACAAATAACTTGTTATATTGATAAGATCTCTTCTCTGTTGCTGTCTGTCTAATAGCTGGGGAGGAACTCTTAGATTTATATCCCGCGTGAGTTTCTGCGGCCGGTACATCTAATACCTATACTAACTAAGTACCTCCCCAACAACTACTAGTCTTTCGTCTTATCAATCCTAAGTGCGAACAGTTGTAGACCCTGAATGATTCCCTGCTTCTGGTCATTCGGCTTATTGTACTTCGTCTTCCTGAGCGTGTGCGAGACTCCGCTAGTTGGAAGTAAACAATGCCTTTGCCATATGAACTTAGTCTGAGTATGCCACCCAATTTGCGAACATACTAGTAGTTCCTCTGTTACTGAGGTGATCAGTCTCAGTATCAGACAACGGTGACAACACAGTGGCATGACTGCATTATTATTACGTAGAGTTGGTAGGCTTAGTGCTTTATTGCTTCTCTGATTTGCCTAGTGAGAATGGGATTGCAGCTACGTCTCCTTAACCCCCGTCCGTTCTTGCAGACCTATGACTATTTGTAGTCGGTCAACGTGAAGCATTATTGTTTTCTGATTCGGTAGGCTTTTCTGCTCACGCAGATATTATTTGTATCATATACTGGATTCCAGCTATATGAGCAGTGCACGCTACCCTGCTCATATATCCTGCATACAGCTTCCGGTTGGACGAACAGCGACGACGTATATGGTGTTACGGGGAAGCTGCCAATTTTGCAATTTTTGCTGGTAACTAGCAATGTCATACTGTACTGCAGGCGACATCTGGGCCCTACATCGGGGCCAGAGGGGGGTGTTGGAATTGCATATGCCTAACATGAGCTCCCTTCTCCCAAAGCTAGTAACAAGTCTTTCATTCTTTAATTTGCTTTATTCTGTCAAGAACTCAGTACCATAGGGTAAAAAACCTTCCCCGTTTGTTTGGTCACGGCAGGAAAACCTTTCGTACTATTCTACCTCTGCCCTACCTGGCATTTCTGAGTTTTCACTATGAAAACTCTCCACCAACTCCTGACCATGTTCCATGCTTTCTGGTGGTTCCCAGGTGTTCTCATCCTCTGAACCACCTTTCCATTTCACAAAGTACCTTAATTCGCGCATCTGAACGTTGCGTCCGCGAACTCTCCTAGTGTATGAGATTATTTCACTCTTCACTATTTTTTCAACCTCCCATTCCAAGTGTCCCTCGATTTCCTCAGGGGCTTGTGGAGGTTGCTCTCGCCCTGCACGAACTGACCCTTGGTAAGGTTCTAGTAATGATACATGGAATACTGGATAAATATGCCAACGGTAGGAGATATTTAGTTTGTAGGATGAACGGCCTCTTTTCTCTAGAATTTCAAACGGCCCATAAAGCTTAGGACTTAACTTTTTAGATGGTTGTTTGGGGCGGATGTTTTTTGCATTTAACATCACCTTATCGCCAATTTTGATATCTGGTTCTTCCATCGCCTTTTTATCAAAATATTTCATCATGGCTTCCCTGGTACCTTCTAAGGTTTTGGCTGCTTTTTGGTGTATCGTTTTCATCCAATGTGCGTATATCGTGGCTCCTGGATTTTGAGCTTCCCTTTCTGTCATCCATTCCCTCTGCGGGTGGAAACCATAGTTTGCGAAGAATGGTAACATTTTATGTGCATTCGTGGCTGAGTTATTGTATGCATGTTCCGCTAATGGGAGCAGTTGGTACCAATCATCCTGATCGTGGTTGACAAAATTTCGTAGGTATCCTTACAGTACTTGGTTGTTCCTCTCGGTTTGTCCGTCAGTTTGTGGGTGGTACGCGGTTGACATTTTCCGCTTTATTCCCCACTGCTTACACAGTGATTCCCAGAACTCTCCGGAAAACTTTCCATCCATGTTCGATACTATCTCGGTTGGCAACCCATGTAGTTTCCATACTTCCAGCAGGAAGGATTTGGCTACATCCTTGGCTGTCGCATTTTCGTGTAGTCCGATGAAATGGGCCATTTTGGTGAATCGGTCTACTCTGACCATAATTTGTGTGTGGCCTTGTGACTACGGTAGATGTGTTATAAAATCGGTAGATATTAACGCCCAAGCTGCGTAAGGGACTTGTAGAGGTTGTAACAACCCGTACCTGGCATGCCGTGGAGATTTATTATGTTAGCATTCGTCACATAATTGTACATAGTTGTTTATCCAGTTTGCAAAACCTTTCCAGTAAAAATCTCTCGTGATTATTTCTAGGGTTTTTCCTTGTCTGAAATGTCCTGCCACCTTAGAATCATGGCAACCTTTCGCGACTACCGTTCACAGTTCTTCGTTGTCGGGTAAGTAGAGCCGGTTTTTGTAGTATAAAAACTCTTTGACTGTTTTCCATTGTTTTAGTCACGTCCCCCCGTGTCGTTCCAAGGCTTCCAACTCTCTTTTTCATTCTTTCCTCTCTTTGTCTTGCTCTGCAGCAACTAGGACTTGGTCAAGAAATTTGGTAGCGAACACCTTCATTTCTATCTGTGCTAGAGTGGAGTTTGACATCAAGACTATTTCCTGTCTTGACTGGGGGTTGTGTAGTTCGTCCGATTTGTCGAAATATTTATTAGTTTCTGCATCCGCTTGCAGTATACTTTTTGTAGTTATAGCCATTGCTGTTGCTAGCATTCATGTCGGAATGAAATCAGTGCTTCCGAACCCTTGGCCTGCGTGCTCTGTTCGGTCTAACTCTTTGACCTCCATTATTTCGGAGTTGTCGATTTGAGTTACTATCAGCTGCGCTATGCGGTTGCCTTTGCGTATTTGATAGTCCTTGAAGCTATGGTTTCGCAACAGTATCTTTAGTTCGCCTGTATAATCCGCATCAATGACTTCGGCTCCAACCTCAACTCCGTTCTTACTCGCTAGTCCACTGCGAGACTCCATTCGTTCTTAAGTTCCTTGTAGTAGACTGACAGCTATGCCCGTATCGACCAGCAGCTGTTCCTTTACCAGAAGTAGCATATTGTTTAATGCATAGAGGTCGTGACCAGCTGCCATTCGTGATCCCTTAGTTAGTAATAGGGCTGCTTTGCTCAATTTCTTAATATGTATATTGTGAAGCTTTGGCAATTCTTCTTCCATCTCTATCCCGTCATCTTCGTCGCTCTCCGCTGATGTCAAAAAGATTTGAAAATGTTACAGTTTTAAAATAGACTGTTCGCTATGCGCAGCTCCCTCCTCTAGACAGTACTCTGGCCGTCTACTTAAGACGTCAGGTTTTCCTCCTTTCGTACCTGGTCGGTATATGATTTTGAAATTATATTCTGCCAGCGCTTGCGTCCAACGGATTTGTCTTCTATTCCATTTCTTTGTAGTGAGAAAATGTTGCAGATTTTGGTAGTCCGTATAAACTGTAACGGGTTTTTCAGTGCCTAAAAGGTAATGTCTCCATTCCTTGAATGCTTCCATTATCGCTAGTGATTCCTTATCATGAATTTCGTAATTTTGTTCCGCGGAGTTTAATTTTCGTGAATGGAACGCCACCAGATGGAGTTTCTTGTCTTGAAATTGTGACAGAACGCAACCGAGGGTGAAATCGCTTGCATCCGTTTCCACTACTGTGTCTAGCCCAGGATGGAAATGACAGCGTATGGGTGCAGTAACAAATTTTTCCTTCAAAATTTCGAAAGCCATGTTCTGTTCAGTGCCCTAATAAAAGTTTTTTGGGTCATCTTTTAAGGTTTCCGTGATTGGCTTGCAAATCGCAGAAAAGTTTTGAATGAAACGTCGGTAAAAATTAGCAAATCCGACGAAGGCTTAGACTTCCTTAACCGTAGTGGGCGCCTTCCATTCTCTTATGGACTTAACCTTTCTTTCGCTCATTTCCACTCCTTCAGTGTTGATGATGTAACCAAGAAATTCAACTTCTTTGACATGAAATATTGATTTTTCTAGGTTGACTGCTAGCTGGTTATATTTTAGTTTATGTAGAACCTTTTTAACCAGCTGAATATGGTCTTTCTTGTTTTCCGAATATATCAGGATGTCGTCTAAGTAAACAACAACTCCTTGGTCTAGACATTTACGAAGTATTTCGTGCATCATTGATTGGAAGATAGTGGGCGCGTTAAGTAATCCGAAAGGCATTACCGTGTACTTGTAGTGGCCGTAACGGCAATGCAACACTGTTTTCCATTCGTCTCCTTCGGCTATTCGCACCAAGTAGTACCTCTTTTTAAGATCTATCTTAGAGAAAATCTGGGATCCTTCCACTCGGTCTCTGAGTTCCCTCATAATAGGTATCGGGTACCTGTCTGTGATGGTAACTGAATTTAAACCTCGGTAATCGACTACTAGTCGTAGTTTGCCATCAGCTTTTGGAATGAAGAGAATGAGAGCGCCGGCAGGTGATTGACTTGGTTGGATTTTCTCTTGTTGTAGCATTTCATCCCAGTACTTTCTAAGTTCGTTTAGTTGCATTGTCCACAACTGGTAACTTGGGCCCCAAGGCGGTTCTTTCCTATCCTTAATTCTGATGGCATGATCCCATTTACTTCTAGGGGGCATTTGCGTTGCAACTTCCTCCTCAAATAGTTGAACATAATCCCGGTATTGTTTGGGGATTTTATGTATGATGTTCTCGACTGGTTCGTCCTTACTCTGTATTCGTCCTTTGACTTGCGCATTTTGGTCGAAAACTACCGTCTCGTCTTATTCCCACATATCCCCCAATCCTTCATCAATTTCGTGGTCCGGACATGATTCTTTAGTAAAATACCAATTCTCCGGGTTTTCAATATTTGTCATGTGGTGTTCCTAACACCACCCAAAAGGAATAATAAGGTCGTAGTTTCCTGCATTTGAAATTTTGCAGGAGATTTCCGATCAGTGGGAGTTTGTCCCAATCTCTAACAAAATTGGGCAAGTAAAATGTTTTCTGCCGCTTTCAGTGGCCGAGCCATCAAATCCTAAGATTTCTGTAGGATTTTGTCTGGTTTTGTAGGGAATATCGTATTCTCGTAGGCGGCGAGTGTTGATTAGGAAGATATTAGAATCAGAATCTAATAACACACGAACCTGGATTCTTTTTCCTTCCGTCTCGGTGTGCGTGATACCTTCTAGGCAATTGTATCGTCTGGGTCGAGGTATCCTTGCCCTCTTCCTGACCTCGACAAACGTGTCGGCCTTTCGTTTTTGAGACATTTTGTGGATGTTTGAGACCATGCCCCCATAGTTTCAGTCAATTAGACCTCCTCAGCCAAACTAGTTCCTGTTAGCCTTTTCCTTAATAGGGTTCTTATCTTGGTCTTTTGGCGTTTCACCAACACTCGAGGAGAGAGCGAGCAGTTATTAAGTTGTGTGCCCCTTTTCCATCCACAAATTTTTGGTCATCAGGCAGCCCACTACTAGCGGTCTTTACCCCTTGCCGAAGGGTTCCCTCTCATCCTGCTTTAACAACCTGCAGGTCCTGTTTGGGGGGTATCCACGATCGTCCAGATAGGTACATAGTATTACTATCGGGTTCATAGGGCTGGCTGATCACCATGTTCTATCCTTCCAGCACTGGTTCTCCACCCTCATTTCAAGAGATCATATCCGTCAAAGAATTCATACGTTGGTACCGACGAATCAATTCAAGGGAGACTGTGTCCATGAGAAGCAAGTCTAGAGCCTTGTCCCGAGTGCATCCGATAATAGCGCTTGAGCGAAGTATGCCTCGTTACTCCCATGGGTCATCTCCCTCGCCCCTCCTGACTCTCACTAGTATGATTTCTCCTAACTTCGTTTTAATCTCAAGTTGGTCCTTATCGGAGACCTTTGAGTTTCCGGAACACGTGTCCAACTACCATCATATATTTTTCCCGGTTTATGTGTCGGGGGTCCTTCCCACCAGTGGGTGGGAGAGGTGTTCCTCACATCGTTTCTTCGATTCCTATAGACCTGCGTGCCTATTTGAGCACCAGTCGTATAGACTACCCGATCGCCATCGCTGTCAGTGCCAAATTCCCTTAGTCCTCCATTTCATGATCTGAAAGGTTTTCCCAAACCCGTGTGGGCCTTTCAATCTGGGCGACTTGTGCCTTTTGTGGGGGTGGTTGGTTTCAATTAACCAAATTCACTCATGGATGCCCCTTATTGCGTTGGTGATCATTCCAATCCTCCTTGCGGGTACCTTTCCAAGGAGCCCGTTGGATTGCCGTTACTTGCGCATCCTTCTGGCAAGTTTTCCATTTATGGTTCGTCAAACCACATCGTGTACACCCCATATTTTTCTTTCTTTCATCGATGAGGTTTTGAGAAATGCCCTTGTGCATTTTCTCCCATTCCGTAGGGTTTCCCAATTTTTCAGCCTTATTCAACGTTGAGGTCCTACCTTCTTGTTTGGTCGCCTTATATGCTGCACATTCTGCTTTGGTGTACTGCTTACGCTTTTTGATGGTTTTGGTTCCACCCCTTTCCTCATCACGGTTCTTTCTTTTTGTCCTCTTGACCTGGCCTTCTCATGTAGAGACTCGTTGATCCAGCTTCCATACTTCATAATGTTCACCACATTCCCTTAATGCACCTAATCATTCTTCATCGAGATCGTATTTTTTCAAGGACAGTTGTTCCAGTATTTATAGTAGTACATTTTCTTCCAACTTTCTTCGCCACGCAATACCGGTTAATTGCACTTTGATGTTAAGGTTCTCCATCTTTAATAAGAGAGTAGAAATCTTTCCCCCACATTTAACCTTATCCATGTCTCGTAGTGCCTCTCGGTCTTCGGCAGTGCTGGCATATCGGTTGGTAATTTCCTGGCAGAAATGTTGCCAATGAAGAAGCTCTTCTATTCTTTTATGGCCTAACTCGCCCGTCATGACGCATCGATTCCAATTTGTAAAATGTGCAAGATTTTTCCCTTTGGTCCGACTAATTGCATACTGTATCCTATGCATGTGTTTTTCCCAATGTTGGGGGTTTTGTCGAAAATAGTCTTCACACTGGAGTAACCAAGTCTTCATGTTTTGGTAGTCCTTTGCCTTGAACAATTGTGGTGGCGTAGCATCCTTCCTTTTAGCACCGGCCAGTCCTTTGCTTACCGCTTCTATAAGTAGTTGCATCCGTTCGTAATCCAGGTCTTCCTTAGACGTCATTCCACGCCTGGCTCGATGTTGTTTTCGTTTCCACCTACGTCGGTCTTCATCAGGGTCCCCGTAGCTTTCACTGTCAGAAGAACTACGTGACAAGCTATCGTCGTCATCCTCGTCATCACCTGGATGCCCTGGGCTGTCTCTTGGACCTTGCAGCGGTCCTTTTCCACCACCACTAGGCCCTGCTCCTGCCTCTTGTTGCTCAGGGGCCTTTCTCTTTCCTATTCGATTTTCTTAAGAGTTTTGGCTATCCCTAGGTGCAGGGCCCTGAGGTGGGTCCCTTTCTCCTCTGTCAGCACCTGATGGTCGTTGGTTAACCTGTGCCGACAAATTCTCCAACAGTTTTTCCAATTTCCGGATATCTGCATCCTTCTGGGCTTCGAATTCCTTGTTGACATGCTGGTTTCTTGCTATTTGTGCTCTTATGTCCTCGTTTTCCTCTTTTTGTGTAGCTAGTTCCCTTACCAATTCATCACGGTGTGATTGTAAGGTATTAACTTTCTTTTCTAATAAGAGGTCTCAAGCGAGGGATTGTGTATCAGTTGTTCCTATGTTGCTATGCAATTGCTGACTCACTTCTTGTTGTCGTTCCTTTTGTTGACGAATCCTATTTTCTTCGGCCATTCGTCTTAACTCAGAACGGTTCCATGCTTTACCAAGTGCTAAGGTAACCATTTCTAGATTTTTCTGGAGATTTTCTAAATCTTCATTGACTAGTTCCTCTCCTTCTTTAACTCTTGTCCGAACATCTTCCAAGTCTTCCACCAGGCGCTGTTGAGAGTTTGACAGAGTATTGAAAGCAATGTGTTGCCAATCTTGGGTTTCCTTTGCCGTCCAGTCAATAAGTCCTATTACCGAGTCAAGCTTGATTAAGAAGTCTCTCGCAGTTCGTCAGGCCTTAGTTTGAGGTCCTTGGAGCACGGTGGAATATCTTTCAAGGAAACAGAGCGATGGTTTGGTTTGTCCCCATGGGGTTGGTTTTATCAATCCCTCATTTTAGACTGTGATCGCCTTTTGTCAACCTTTGAAGGAGGCCGTACCACAGGGGTTCCACTTCGGCTTGGAACATAACTTCCAGGAACCGGTGGTGGTTCCGATGTTGTAGTTGAAACTTGGTCTACGCCATCATGGTCTAAGCTTTCTCCCATGATTTCGTCTTCTCCCATAATTCTTAATACCATATCTGAGTAAGTTTCTGGGCTTGGTTTTGAATTGTCGACTACACGATAGAAAAGGAATCGTTCAGTGGTCCAACCATCCCTAACGATTGTATCGCGTAGGATTTTGACAGTAGAAGGATCTATACCCACGATCTTTAATTTTCTGGCGTATTCTACCTAAGTGATATCGTATTTTCTCCACGACTTGCAGTTACCACTCACGAGGGGCTCTTTTAGCCAGTGGTGTAGAATTAACTTTGTCGTCAAAGTTAAGAACAATTTCACCAAAGGGATGTTTCCAGATAAGTACTTTCTGTGACTGCACGGCCTAATGTGTCTTTCGCCGCTTCACCGTTATGGGATTCTTTTCCTTGTATCTGGCTACAGGAGGTTTGATAGAACAAGCTAGTGTAAGGCTACCCTGCTTGTCTGGCTCGAAGTCGTCGTAATTATCTTCATCCTTAGGGGTCGTTAAGTACCCAGGAAGGGGTTCAGATAAGTCCTGCGTAGCCGGTTTGTTCCCTAAGATGAAGAACAAATAGTAACAAAGGATAATAGCAAGTATTGTCAAGATCATTTGACACCATTTGTGTGGATCGTGCCTCAGTGACAGAAAGACTATCAATATAGTGTTATGGGTAACCAACTCAGAGCTCAGTAGAGTAAGGTTAAGTGTTTTAAGTGTTTGATAATGGAGTAGTGTCAGGAAGGCATCGTAATTTTATCTCTTATACTTGTTTTCGCTAAAACTACTAAGAGTTTGAAGTGTAGACAAATAACTTGTTATATTGATAAGATCTCTTCTCCATTGCTGTCTGTCTAATAGCTGGGGAGGAACTCTTATATTTATATCCTGCGTGAGTTTCCACGGCCGGTACATCTAATACCTATACTAACTAAGTACCTCCGCAACAACTACTAGTCTTTCGTCTTATCAATCCTAAGTGCGAACACTCGTAGACCCTGAATAATTCCCCGCTTCTGGTCATTCGGCTTATTGTACTTCGTCTTCCTGAGCGTGTGCGAGACTCCGCCAGTCGGAAGTAAACGATGCCTTTGCCGTATAAACTTAGTCTGAGTATACCGCCCAATTTGCGAACATACCAGTCGTTCCTCTGTTACTGAGGTGATCTGTCTCAATATCAGACAACGGTGACAACATAGTGGCATGACTGCATTATCATTACGTAGAGTTGGTAGACTTAGTGCTCTATCACTTCTTTGATTTGCGTAGTGAGAATGGGCTTGCAGCTACGTCTTCTTAACTCCCGTCCGTTCTTGCGGACCTATGACTATTTGTAGTCGGTCAATATGAAGCATTATTGTTTTCTGATTTGGTAGGCTTTTCTGCTCACGCAGATATCATTTGTATCATATACCGGATTCCAGCTGCATGAGCAGTGCACACTACCCCTCTCATATTTCCTGCGAACAGCTTCCGGTCGGACGGACAGCGACAATGTATACGTTGTTATGGGGAAGCTGCCAATTTCGCGATTTTTGCTGGTAACTAGCAACTTCATACCATACTGCAGGCGACGTCCGGGCCCTACATCGGGGCCAGAGTAGGGTGTTGGAATTGCATATGCCTAACATTAACTACCAACTCAGGTAAGAAGAATAAAAGTACTTGAACAATTAATGTGTACCAGAGAGTAAAAAAGATATTATACCAGCCTGGATAGTTACATGACAGAAATTAAAAGGTAATCTTACTAATAAGTTAGTATTACATTATCAGGCTAGCTATCAAGTAACTTAATATTTAAACTACTGAAATTGTACTGATTCTAACCATAATATGTACTCTTGCTAATGGGATACTCCAGTTCAGTTACAGTACTAATTAAACAAGGACCAGTAAACTTCATTTTTTTGAACAAAAAAAAATGTAATTTTCATGAATAAATTGAAATAACTCAGCAACTAGTGCACTAGGATGATCAAGGGTTGTTTCCAAATGATTGAAATTCAAATGGGTATAATTATATTGAGGAATAATTTATTTCACAATAATAAGCATATTGAAGTAGGGCTCAAACATTAGGGTGTGAAAGTAGGATTTATAATATAATAATCATTACTACAAAGCTATGGAGCTATTAGCATCTTTTTAATTGAAACTTCTCAAATAAGAAACCTTTGATAAAAAATATACATTTTTATGTTTTAACTTAAATTTTTTCATATTCCCCTTTCCCAAAAGGGATAGAATAAATTACGACTTGGCTAATAGTTATTTTACCTATTTTCCAGATAGGGATCTTGAAAATATAAGATGGCATAGTTTTTTTTAATGGTTGCTGTGGTACGGAAACTTATTAGACGGAACTGTGTACTGTATAGAAAACGAAACCATGACACCTTCTCCCGTTGGCGATTGAAAAAAAACCCCTCTCTGTAACCAAAAGTATCAGCCACAAGACATTGCGTTGATCCAAACACAGCTCTAACGCTACCACCAATCCTCCTCTTTATTTTATTCGAGTCTTGACTTGACCCATCCCATGCGAGACCTTTGTATGGTTATCGTGTTAGCCAGCGTAACCCTCGTCATAGTGTGATTGCTCATATTCTCAGAGAATCACCGGGGGGAGTGTTGGTTCCGTGGACAGCGGCGCCCGGTTTTCAACCGTCATTCCACTTTTTGCTACCGTAGCCGGTATAGAGCATCGCGAACTAGGAGCGGGGAAACATATACCCTTCCCCGAAGTAAGTCGAACTGCCGCCGCCTTCCCTCAGCCCGCCATTAGCCTAGCCACTTGGGCTTCCCAATCGAAAAGTTACCCGGGAGATCTTCCCGTGCCGGAACTCGCCCTCCAAGCGGGAGCCCCCCAAGCCACCCCAAATCGCATACAGCGCTCGTACTCGAGTACTGTACACGCATATCTCGCGTGTGTGTGGCCTGTGGGTTATTGGCCAGGCATCCATTGCGGGGCAGCGGGAACTGCCCGGATTCCACTTTTGGGTAATTATGTTCGAGATACTACTGTAGTGCCATTGTCAAGCGACTTTCTATGAGGTTGAGAGATTTTCCTGCTGGGTAATTGTGGGGCCGATCGACGGTCAAGGTTTCAAATGATTCCTCGATCGAGGTCTCGGGAATAATAATTATTTCTCCACAGAAATTTACCCAGAACCTAATCAAACCACCTTCTTCATGGTAAAGTTATACCATATCTACATCGCCATTCGTGTTATGATACCGAGACTGCCGAACCTGAAACTAGCCTTTTGTACCGTACTCGTACACCTGAGATCATGAGCGGTGACTCGAGGGGTTTGGTGGGTGCGGGATCGTCGCCCCCGACAAGCGGGGAGCACAGTACCGGAAGCTCCCCATGTTCCAGCATCGTCAGAAAGGGTGGTTCATGTTTTATTTTTTTGAACCCCCAGTGCTGACCGCAATTCTCTCCCCGATCTCTGAAGGTCTGGGTGGCGGTGGTTGCTCATTTCCAATGGCACCATGACAGCCGTCGTTGCTTTGGCTAGTTTCTTCCTCCTTGCCGATAGCCCCTCAAACACACGTGTTTTCCTAGTACAGCCAAGACCACAGGCAGGCAGCAAAGAGGATGGAGAGAATTGGAAAAGCTGCGCCCACTGGATCAACATTAGAGAAGCTGGGAACATTTGAAACTTGGAGCTTGTGGATCTCCACACTTGCTTCTCCGTGAGAGCTCCGTTTGGTCACCTTGATCCCGAGTCGTTAGCTACCTATCTTAAGATAGTTTCCGATCGAACCCAACACTCTAAGGAGAGTAGATAGTCTTAGCCACAAAATCCTAACAGTCGGTATCCACTCTTCCTGAAGCTGAAAACAACTACTGAAACCAATAGGTTCACTTTTGAACAAATAAACTGTCTGTTTTTCCCAAAATCCTGTCCACACCCTTCCACCACGCATGATTTCTAACTCGGCCCTAGTGATCCGCATACGTTCTCCGAATAGTGGCTACGTTATTTTTTGCCCACATCCTAGACAAGGCTGTGCAGCCCTGTCGGCTGGTGACCGTCCAGCTAATCGAAATTATAGTACGCTGCATAATTCCGTCTGCCTGGCCGACGAGCTGCTCTCCAAATATGACGGGTTTGCACCTTCTACTTCTGAGAAACTCCGCAGCCCGATCCTTGCTGTACGTTGCAAACCCAGCTACTCTAAGTACTTGTATGGCTTCCACACTTATTAGTGCTGATATCCTAGGCTTGGTTGGCAGAAATCAGTACTAGTGACGCAGAACAGAGAGCCACAGTCATTAGTATAGCTGTGACCTTTGTTTACGCCGTTCGCTCGTTTGTGAATAGTATATTCCGAGATATTCCTCACATCTCATCCCGTGTGCTTACCTATTAAACTCCGAATAACCCTCCCACCTACCCCGCTCCAGAAATATCTAATTATCCAGTCGGTTACAAGGTCACCGCAGTGTTCAGTGCTGTAGGAATCTGCACAACTCGATTCATGGAGGATGTGGAGACGAGATGTGTATGTGCTCTGCAACCCCTCCTAGTCTCTTCGCTAGTTTCCATTCTCTCCATATTAACACAATCTCTACTTGATCCCTCCCCCCAGGAGCAAAAGCGACAAAAATGCTAAAGTCACCCAATTGTCACAGGATACCATGTTTAAAATAGTCTAGAATTGTTTCCCCAGACCTTCAGGTAGCCCCTAATGAAATGACGGCGCCGGTGGGGAGTACTTCTTGGGTCACACCGGGTGAATTTCGAATGGAAATCCACTGTATGTCCCTGTGAGAGATTTAGTTTCGTCAAGGCCAGACTCACATCCCTCATCAGCAACGATCGACCTTTGTTTCCGGGTGCGCACACGAATCTCGCGTTCTAGTTGGAAATGGCACCAATTCCCCAGCATTCCCCAATGTAGAGATGCATCACTATCGCCGGGGCACAAGCGCGACGTGTCACCGGGGAGGAAAATTAAATGTCTTTCACCATCCTCACACGGTTTTCACCCTGCATTGTTGAGTCCTACGCCGATAGACAAACATGATACTTTACGCCACTTGCTCCTGAATAACCTCTAGGCCTGTAAAAAATTTAAAGAGAGCGACATGTTGATCCATCTTCAAACTGAGTACTGTAGGTCTACCTAACCATAATAACACACTAACATTTGCACGAAACAGTTTAGCACTAGTAAACCATGCCTAAGTTTCCCCTACTGGAGACAATTGCGCTGTTATTTAGCCCTTTTTTTTTTCCAGTCACATTATGACCTGTATCACAAGCCGCGAGATACTGTACAGTACCCTACACAGTGCAGCCGTACCGAGCCCATTGCATATTCCCAGGTTACTCGACTGGTCAAAACTGCCCAATCTGAACCACACCGGCAACCCTCTCTAATTTACCAGACTTCACTTCTACCTACCCCAGCTCACAGAATTCACCGATCCGGACAGTAGGATACACTCAGGAGGGAAACTTAAAACATCCGCTACGGTACCTTTTAATTCCTCTACTCGGGTAGTAGCAGGCTGCGACCGAAGTAACACTCACTGCCACTCGGATACGACCGTAACACACGTTGTACTCTGCAAGTGATTGTGGGAGATTAAAGAAAGAAGGAAGAAAAAAGAACGATAAATAATGGCGAACGATGAAAGGAAGGAAGGCAGGAAGGGGGGGGGGGAGAAAAAAACACTAAAATTCTCCTACTTTGCTGGCAAACCAACAACGAGCGGGGGCCGGGAGGCCGAGTGACGCCCCATGGTGTGCTTTGTGCGCCAGACAACCTAACTTATGGGTGCTTGTAGGTACCGCACTAGTACGTACGAGTACTGTACAGGCACTGTGCTATAACTTACTGTGCAACTCAGTGGTAGCGCCAACAACAACCGAAATCGATTGCCCGTACGTACCGGTAACGGACAACGAATAACGCCAAACGGACCAGCGCAACCAATCAACCAATCGAAGCTCTGCGCTTCTCCGTCCGCGTTGGGTTGGGGAGGTATGACACATCTCTATGGCAAACCACGCTTCTCGGATTGTGCATTTCATGGCGGAAGAGTGTCTCCTTTTCTTTTCTTTTCTCTCCTTTTCTTTCCTTTTCTTCTCCACCCTTGGGATCGATCCGGGGAAGGGGAGGGAAGAGAAGGAGGGGTAATCGCTGGCGGAAGAGGCTACATTGTCACAACACACTCGCGATTGGGAGTACGATGGAGGGGGGAGAGGGGGAAGAAGAAAAGAAAAAGTGGACGATTCCAACCCTACGGCCCCTGAAAGTAGGCTGCAAAAATAAACTTCAAAAGATATTCATAAATTCCTAGCGTATGCGAACTCCTTTCGTTTCCGACGAGACAAGAACAGTGAAAAAGCCAGCGTGCCAGCAAGGCTGGGAAATAGAAAAGCGCAAAAGGGGGGGAGGAAAGGAAAATAGGAAAAGAAAAAGCGACCAACCGACATGCTATGAGGAACAGATCACACACCCACCCCGATTGTGATGTTGTCAATGGCTAGGGGTGGGAAAGGTGAATGGGGTAGGTCGAAATGTTTAGAAATCAAACACTATGGGTAGAGGTAAAGAGAGGCTATGAATGGACCAGAAAACCACCGGCATATGATACCAACATGACGGGAAAGGGGATAACGAAAAACACCGGAAAATCAGAACAGCTACATTTCGCAAAGCGTCGTTTCCAAAGGAAAAGCGGAAGGAAAAAACGCACTCACAGTCCATCCATTTAAAAAAAAAAAAAGAAATAGAAGCAGAAACATCAAAAACATGATAAGAAATAATGAAAGAAACGTTCGTAAAATCGTGAGGATGCACCCACTTCTCTCCCTCCCTCCCTCTTGTTTGATGCGTATGGAGAAGGAATGAAGGGAAGAAAGAATGGAGAAGAAGAAAAAACTAAGGCCCAGTTTTTTTCCTTCTCCTCTTCTTTGCTTTTAAGTTTATATTTATTATTTCTTCTATCTGCCCCCTTACGTGCTGTTGAGGTCGATTCCGCAGTAGCGGCGAAGGGCTGATGAAATATCGCTAGAGGTGCTGATAACCAGCCTCGTGCTTGATCTCCCGTTCGTGCTGCGAACCAACAACTCGGGAACCTTGGTAATCCCGAAGTTTGCGTTGACGCCCGAGAGGCCGGGGGCGTTCAGGTCAACGGCGAGGAAGGAAACCCCGTGGGTAAGCGGGTTTCTGGAGACATCCTGGATCGCACTTTTTGGGAGGAGACTTGGTTAGCTTTTGGTAATTGAGGTGGTGGCAGCGGTATAAAACTGAAGAAGGGTGGAGTGGGTTGGTGAATGGGGAAACTACTTGAACGTCTCGACGCAGCATTGTAGTGGTGATATATAGAAATATATCACCACATATTCAAAGCGGTCATCCTCCATGTTGGTCGTCAACGCTACGTGGTTGTCGATTTGAGTGAACATTTCTAAGGAGCTTAAAGCGGTGGCGAGGGTAGGATAGTGTGATGCTGTAGTAACAGTCGGTGGTGGGGAGCTTGAAAGCAAAGTAGGAGGGGGAGGCGATGGGTCTTTATATCTCGAGATTCAAGAATGAGAAACTGTCGAAGAGTCCAGTTGCAATTGAGAGGCTTGCCCTTTCCGTTCTGCGGTGCAGAGGGAGAGAAAGTCGAAACCAGGACGAAGGGAAGGGGGGAATTTATCATTGTTCGATTCATCCCCCCAAACAGCCATTCGAGGTGCACAACCCATCACTCACATCCCATTCTCCATACATCAATTCCTCCACCCACGCATACGATAGCACGTCTCTCCCTCCCTCCCCCTCTCCCCACCACCCCCGCTCCCCTCCAATTCGCTCGCTCGCTCGCCCGCTCGTCTAACCACTCAGCAATTTCAATTCTTACCAAGCCAGAGGAAAGCAATGCAGCCATCTTAGCTAACTACGTCGGCAGTGAGAGGCAAGAAGGGATAGAGAGAAGGTAGGGAAAAAAATAATAAAAAACGCACACTAGATGCTGCCCTGCATGGTGTGTGCTGTTGCGAATACCTCAGTTTCCATCACCATCACCATCACCCCACCCCCTTCCCTCCCAGATCCCCAACCTTTTCTCTCACCCCCTTCTCTCCGGGGATAGCGCCAATAGAAGCAACACACATATTGACCAGTAGTTGCGAAACTTTGCAAACCAAGCTAAACAATACCACAGGAAGGCAGAAAGAGGGCTGAAAAAAAACAAATTCATAGAACACACATACAATCACACAAAACACACGAGGGAGAGGGGGAGGGGGAGAGAACGAGAGGGAATAGAGATAGGGGATATGAGAAGGCCCGACAGACAGGCATACGCAGACAGGCATGTTTTATTGGGCGAGTCGGTGGTTACCCTCACCGTATGGGCGGGTCAAAGTGATCTCGACCAATCAGGGTAGCCATCACCATTGAGGGTTACCATACAACCAAACCACACCGATATAGTACCCCCCCCCCGACAATCGATAAGGTGCCCACCTCCACCCTCCGTCCACCCCTCTCCTCCTTGGTCAATCCCCTCGCCGCTTCTCGTGGACGGACGGAGGGGAAAGGAAGGCGGAAGGGAGTGGGGGAATGGGGTTAGGCCACCTTACAACTACACTACTGTGGCTGCTTGTTACTGTGCCGGATGTTTGGATTCCACGTATCTCAACGAACGCTCCACGCCATCCTATCGAAAACGTTCCTATTATCGCCTAGTATAGGGGAAAGGGAAAAAATTAGAGGGAGGCACCCTGATCATCACAGGGGTTGTGGATCGTCGGATGTACAGCAAGGATAAAAATCATCGTCATTATCATCGTCATACATAAAATAATAATAAGGTACCGAAAACAACAACAACCCCTTTTTAGAGAAGAAAGTAGCACTTTCTTAACGGTTTCATGACTGCTTTCCCCATCCTCAATTTTTCGCATCATCGACGCTTTTCCTTCTACCCCTACGAATGTGGCGTGTACGTCGTGGTTAGGTTGGATCAGGTCGTGCTTGAGCGAGCCGGGATGCTAGATGATAGAAAGATGAGGAATAAGAATAAATATAATAATAATTGCTATTCCATCATAACAAAAAATGTTGCTGTCCAGCGGGCATCGGACCTGTTGGAGACAGCCCGAGCCCCACAGATCTCGGAAAAATATGGAGCAAAATTTATTTTTTCTGCAAAAGCATATTGACGTTGCAACCACTATCCCGGTTCACTTGTCCGCTACCGGTAACCTATCCAATAGCGATAATTGGATAGACAATATTAGGAACAGCCGGTACATACCCAAATCCCCTCTTTTTCTCTTCAGCCCTAAAGCCTAGTAGCCTCTGGCGGGAGTATTCACCATGAAAAATACCGGGAAAATAAAATAAAATAATCACAATATCCGTTTGTTTACCGAACTCTCCCTCAATAAGAATCTTTTTTAGCGAGAAAGATATCGTGCCGAACAGGACCAAAGAATTCACCTCAATTTGAGCGATTGACGTCTCTATCCCGCTTACAGTATGAACTATATTCGAGTACTGTACAGTATGATACCACTCTCACCATCATCAAGTGGGGCCGGGGACGAGGTGATAGTGGTAGCGGTCATCAGTGGGTTACCACTATAATATTATACGACATGAGTGCGAAAAGCAAGCCGTCACGTTTGGGGGTAAAAAGTGCGGTTAGGGTTTGTTAGGGTGAAAGGATTGGATAGAACTGTCGTTGAGGCTCTCGGGTAGGTTAAGGAATCCTCCCCGAGAAAAGGCTATTGGGTGAGCGGACGGCAAGAGGGGGGGGGGTTGCGACACTTCAGGAGGGGGAAGAAAAACATGATGGAAGGTTTGATCAAGTTTCCATTCTACCTCCCCGACTCTTTATTTGTTTTATTTTCACATGTATGTACCGCACAATAGAGCATGCGATGCGTGAGGAGGAATGCTATCCACACACGGTATCATAAAATGATTGTCCTGTGTATTCACATGATACAGCACCAGTACAGTACAGTACCGTACCTGCTTATCCACTATTCTTGAGGCTTGGTCTAAGAGAATGTGGGGGGAAGGGGCGGGAAGGGGTTTCACGAGCCTTCAGCATCACATTTTTCTCTCGACATATAATAATATAATTATTATTATTATTATTATATTATATACATCTATATAACATTGTTCTTTTTTTTTTTTTNNNTTTTTTTTTCAATTACCTCTTTCTGTACAGGCGGACCACAGTTGGAATTGGGGAATCAGGGGTACAGTATGTCGGGGGGATTATGGAGCACGATATTCTGACTGTATTTCTTTCTCGGTGAGGTCTATGTTGTCGATCTTTTCTTTCTTTCTTTTTCCCTCTCGCTTCTCTCGCTTACCGCTACCAGCAATGGCTCTAATATTCGTAGAGCACAGTACTGTAAACTGTACCTGCTATGTCAAGTCACAGGTGCAGCAAGTTGTGAGGTACAGTACGAGTACAGTACCGGCGACAATATGTAGGGTCAACTGTAGCATGGAGGCGATAAAAGTTTTGAATTGGTTTAAAAAGTCAGCTTTGGACTAAAGATGATACTTGTACCAAAATACAAGCGAAATGAGCCTCGGATCACTCCGTGAACGTCATTGTGGCGCCGTCAGATCGTCGACAGGGTCCTTGGACAACGCTACCTATCATTCCCAAAAGTTTTACCGAAGGAAAAAAAAAAAAAAAAAAAAAACTTTTTCAAGTCTCGATAATCCACGCCTTGCGCATCCCGAATCCCTTCGAGAGAGCTCCTCGCATTACCACGCTTCCCCCGGCGTCTCCGGGCGCACAGCACCCACACTCCCACACCCAATACCCTTCTCCCTCCAAACCGCCCCCGTTGCCGACTCCTTCCCCGATGCTATCAATTGAGTTAACCCCAAGACGGAGAGAGCGATCGGATGACCCAAACCCCAGGTATGATAGTCAATCGGTGACAACCAATCCCCAAACGAGCGGGATTTGTTCTACGTCAGCACACCAGCATGGCACAACCCCTTACAGATCCCGCAACGTTTCTTCAAAAGGCAAGAACAGGAACTCTTCATCACCATCATCATCGCCAGATCGCTGGGTGGTGGGATAAGAAAGGAAGAGGAAAAAGAAAGAAAGTAAACCGCCAACCTTACCCCCCCCCCCCCCCCC
>QLOI01004823.1:0-20059 GCA_003313605.1 Tuber umbilicatum | reverse complement strand
GGGGGGGACTGGGTTTCATTATCGTGGAATAGTTATGTAACATGTATCGTACCAGTCCAAGTTTAAAGTTTTATAAACCCCGAGCCACTAGTGACATACACGAGTACCCTTAACAATCTACTCGAGTGACGAGATGTACAGCCCGAAACGGACCAAATGAGCCAGCGATAGATCCCAGACAGGGTAAGCGTGATAGCCCACCAGCACTTCACCGCTACGCCTGAAGAGGAACCAATCGCCGCGAAACCCCCCAAATACCGCACGACGACAAATCGTTCTTCAAAAACCATGTCGCTGTTTAACCCCTTTTGGATATCCGGTTCGTATCCCGTTCCGACCACCTCCCTCCAGTCCGCCGGATCGGTCATTTCCCACTATATCACGCACCAGATTGAAAATACACTAGTTTCCATTGATCTCCACGCGGGTATCGGGGTATTGCCAGCGGTGCGCTCCGGAATCCCGGAGCAGGATATCGGTGAAGGCGAAGGGGATGTTTTATTTCCGCTCTTTGACGGTGCGCTGGTTCCAGTTTTAGAATCAACGCGTCTGGCATACTAGTATCCCCCTGCCATCCTCGCGGACGAATTTAAAACCCTCGAGGATCACAAGTCCAACCCGCTTGCGAGGTGAGGGCCCTCGCCGTTGGCTCTTAACTGCCTGCGAGCATCCTCACACTGAGAGCACCCGCTATGAGCGTCCAAGAAGGGGATCCGGTGTTGGCAGATGTCCGACCGTCTCCCCTGTAGCTCGGTTTCTCGCTTCACCTCCAGTCAAGCATGCAAGACCCTTGACCACCAATGTGCGCTATCCTTGAGAATAGGGCAGATCTTTTTCATAGACATCTAATATTTCCATCCGAGTGATCGCTTGTGATTACTAAATCGTACCCCAAAGTAAAAAGCACATGAAATCAGTATTATTTTTTTATTTTTTATTTTTTTCAAATATTGATTGCCCAAAGCAGGGCGTAACTAAAATATAAAAAAAACTATTCCCCAAAACCACAGACACCGCCCTAAGATGGAACCATGTTTCCGCGCAGGTACAATTTACCTTCTGTCAGAAGTGTACGCGCAAGAGCCCATATCCAACTGCGGGATCGGCGCACCGGGGGATATATCAAAGTCAAAAATGTCCATTGGGATGCCCATGGTTGTGCAAGCGTTTGGAATCTATCATTCTCAGTTAGCACCGAACCATACACCGCCGCCGCCGCGACGCCAAGGCGATAGACATCATACATCAACGACTCCGGCAACATGTCCCTGGACTGGGGCACAAGACAACAGCATATAAATCTGTTCACCCGAGTATCCAAACCTCCTCAAGTACTCAATTACCCTAAGGCAAGACTGCCTGTAAGCAACCGTGACATCCACGTAATGCTGTGTTCCAGCCTCATCCACAGAGAACCCCTCAAAAGTGAGCATTCGGCCAGGACTGAAGTGTGGCTCTACAGGGCCGGGAATGAAAATCGGACTCTTCATGTCAAGTTCTTGAATACCCCCCCTCATAAGCTCAAACTTAAGAGTGATGATTCCAGCCATTTCGATAGCTCCGCAGAAACTAATTTCCCCATCACCTTGCGAGAAGTGTAAGTCTCCCACAGAGAACTTTGCCCCAGGAACGTGCACAGGGAAGTAGCTTTTCGACCCTCTGCTAAGGTTCTTGATGTCACAGTTCCCACCGTGTTCGGGGCGTCCGGGGATTGTCCTTGCCCCTTCTCTGCCAATCCTCTCTCTCAGATCCTCCGGAGCGGAACCTGCATGGACGTTCATTGGCTGCGGGAGTTGGGCCACTACCCGGTCAAGAGTGTTCACATTCACCAGCTCTGATTCTCTGCGGTTCCATTCTGCTAGGACTTCAGCAGATGGCGCGCAGCCCATGACTCCCGGGTGGATTAGGCCTGGGAACCGAACATGCGGGATATGTCTGGATGAGCAGAAAATGCCTTCAAAATCCCAGATTGCTGTCGTACTCGTTAGCTACAAGATGAGCAAGTAGCATGAAGGAGTATTTGCTATACCTTTTGCAGCCTGCGGGTAATGGTCGTCCAAGAACCCACCTCCATTGCTCCTGTCCAATACGGCAGTAAAGCCCCAGGGTCTGTCTTCGAATGGCTGCACATCTTGAATCTCAACGACCAAGACGTCGCCAGGTTCCGCGCCGTCAATCTCGAAGGGCCCCGAGAGATAATGTGGCTGTGTGAGATCACAGTCCCTCGCGTCGTCTGCACAGTCATTGTTTTGGATTACGCCACCAGTGAAGTCAACACATTCCACCTTCACAACTTCCCCCGGAGTAATTCTTCCAACAGTGGGAACTACGTTTGTCAGCTAGCGCACAGCAGCTCAAGGCGTCAAAGAGCCGAGGGGTAGATTACTATCTGGATGCCAGCGGTTCTATGTATCCATTAGCTTCCTACCAAAAGCCATTCGATAATTAAATCTTACGTGAAAGTACGGTTGTTCCTGAGCAGACTTGCCAAAGTCTACCCTCAAGGCAGTTCGAATTGGCCTAGCACCCATGATCAATTGTGTGAAAAAAGGTAATAGATCGGAGATCTAGTGTATCCCGAGGAGAGCTTGATTTCAATGGGTTCGAGGCAAAAATGGGACTCCTTAACGCCCTTTATACCCTCCAATCCACTCAATCGGCGCTCGTAATTCAAGGGACGAGGGGGACGAGCGGGGCACATCCCAACCCGAGTCTCAATCACTACCACATGGGCCGAGCAAACAATGACAAACAAAAACATCCTCATCCAAGCTCTCCCCCCACTCTCCCTCCAGTGCGCAACTTTATCACCTCACATCCCACTCCCAGCCCCCAAAAAGCCACCGGTTATTTATCTCCAGCTTCCCTCGTTATCACCTTATCTAAAGTGGCCTTGTCTCAGCATTATCTGCCAAAAAAAAAAGCAAAGGAGGCCACATGCGTTCTGAAGAATGTGGATTGACCGGAGGGTTAGATTGATTGGTGTCATTGCAACGGTGGGGGTGGGGATGGCTTGGCTATGGATGATGGATTCCTATTATACCATCCCGAGGATTAAAGACCATAAGGATGAAAGATTTTTGTCAAGCAGAACCCAGTAACCTGAAGTTTCCTGGTTGGGACAATGTTTGTTGTGGTGTACAAGTACCGCTGTAACTAAACCTCGGGACTCCAATACACGATTTGAGTGGTAGCAGGGGCCTTCAAGGTATGATATAGTACGGTACAAGTACCATCGCGATGGTGGCCTTTCAATTCGGGGTATGAGATGATTGGCTAAGAGCTGCCAAAACCCCGATTTCCACTCAAGTCGGCTTCCCGCCACCAACAACGCTTCCTAGCCCTGAAAGAGCGATCCCATACCAGGAACTCAACAACCTTTCAAGTTAAGGGAGTAGCCCCGGCCATGATTAGCGACCCAAGTTTAGCAGAATCAAGGAAACGCCGTTACCACTCTACGGTACCTCGAGGACCCATAGTATCGCATCATAACTATTGCATCGGCAGTAACCCGTGAAAGGCCAAAGTACCAGTATGATATGGCGATCCCCCATCCCGTACCTGCCACACCGCTAGAACATACCGGTACGAGTACAGGCCACTTGGGGTGTCTGCGGGACGATAACCACAGCGAAAAAACGCTTTCCGTGGCCGGATCGGAAGAATTAGTGCTCGGCATGGCGATACTTGTCCCATCGCCCCTGGATACTCGATAAATATCCACGATTAGCTTGTCACTGCATTTCGTGAAAAGCATAATGAACCCAAGAGACTGCAGTGAAGGAATCAAATTCAAGGCCGAGTTGGGAGAGGAAGCCGCAATCACCTAACCCGGACACAGCTCAGCAAAGGAGAGGGCACCAGCCGATCAAAAGAGTCGATGACAATTATTGCCCATGATAGATCTCTGCAAGGGACAAACCGCTTTCGATTTTGGAAAAGGACTGGCATCCAGAGATCCTCAGAACTCGACAAAGAGCTTTTGGATTCAGACGTGTGTGCCCCGCCCAAGCGAATCTGAATCCGGAACCGAGTGATCCATAATGACACCAATACAATTCTGCGCGCGTCACCGACACCTCGCCCAAAAAAAAACCCAAACCAACCACCGAACCGGCGCAAACCACCCCATCACACCATCCTTCATTCCACTCCCACCACTCCCACCATACCCGCTACCTCCGCCATCTCCCCAGCAACGACCGGCCAAAAACCTCTTGAAAATATCCAATCCCCAGAAAAAAGGCACACAATCACCCCTTTCTATCCCCTTCGCGCCCATCAAAACAAACGCCCCATCCACCAGCAAGACAACAATGCCGCCAACTCCACCCTCCGACTCGAGTACTGGCAAGAAGGCCTCTAACCCGATCGCTCCCCGTTCCCGCCCCTCAAGAGCGGGATCGATTGCCCGCGGCTCCGCTCCCGCATCTACTTCGTCTCTTAACCTTAAAACTTCAAACAATGTGCACACCCGCAGTGGCGGTAGTGGGATCCGGAAGCCAGCAGCAGCAGCAGCGGGGAGTGTCCTGAAAGCTAGCCCGATGGGACCCCCGGCTGGAAAGAAGCCCGTAAACGAAAAATTTGATAACATTTTTTATAAGTCCCCTGTTCCACGGGTAAGTTTCCCCTTTTCTCCCCCTTTCCACTGTACCGACTGAAGATGGGTGAAGGGCCGGCCATTGGGGCGAATCGAAGCCAGGAACAAAGCTAACTTGACGATGAATTCTCGCGCAGGCTATCAGCAAACTCATATCCAATTCTCAATCTACAAGTAGTGCCAACAGTAACAACTACCCCAAGGTACCAAGTTCCCTACGCAGGAGCATCGGCGCGGGTCCCAGTACCTCCGCCTCCGCAACTGCTGCCTCCACCACTACCGACACCGGCTTAAAAAAGACCAGGGGTGTGATAACCAAGAAGACTACCACGACCACTCCCGCGAGCACTAGACGAACCCCAAAACCCATCAAATCTGCTGCCGCTACCACCACCTCTGGAGCCAACGGAGCCGTGCTCGTAGACTTCACCCTGCCAAACGACGGCCAGGAACAAGCCCTACCAACCCCAATGGGCGAATCTAGTGGCGACGACGACGGCGGCGAAGACGTAATCCCCGCCCGAGCAGCCACCGGACCAACACCAAAGCCGCGAGCAAGGGCAAGCCTAAGATCCTCCGTCATCCCCGGAGCCCCGGAGAAACTACCAATTACGACGAGAACAAGCTCAGTGCGCAGTACGAATGGGAAGCACGTTAAGCGCACGAAGCAAGCCCAGAAGGAGAGCGCAGGGGAGAAGAAGGTTGTGGACTCGCCTAAAGGCGTCATGAGAAACACCGCTAGTTCCAGAGCTCGTGCTGTCGCAAATTCTATTGCAGGCGCAAAAAGTGGCACAAAGGTTAGAGAGGTGCAGGTGGGAAGGATGTCTACTGCTTCTGTTGGGACTACAGCTGTGGCTATGACTGTGCCGACTACACCGGTCGCTCCTCTTCCCACTTCTAGAGAAACAAGGAGTTCTGGACTATCTTCTCGATTCAAGAATCAGGCCAGGGGCCATATCAACGCATGGGCCGAAACCCAGAAGAAAGGGTCCCCTAAGCCTAGGCCTACGAAAGAGAACGAGAAAGAAACAATACTGCCAACTCCAGAAGTACACATCCTTACCCGTCCTTCCATCACCAAAGAGGTAACCCCTTCCCTAACTAACGTGCGTACATACAAAAATACTAACATCCCCCAGCACAACCCATCTCCAACCCCATCTCCACCTAAACCAAAATCCACTCAAAAACCCCACCCTTCAACGCTAACCCCAGGCTTCGCCATCCCGCCCGGAATCCTGGACAAGACAGGCTCGCTGTGGGAAAGTGGGCGCAGGAAATCTCGTCGCTCCATCGGCATCCCCACCTCCACCACCACCACCCCTGCCCCTAGAACTAACACACGCAGGCGTATGACCATCGCCGGCGGGAGCACCAGCGCTGTGAATGTGAATATCAATGGGAACGGAAAGCGCAAGGGTATGAACGACGCAGATGTTGGGTCCGTTCGGAAGAAGGCTAGGGTTTCCGATACAGAGGTGGTGGAGATGTCGAATGGGGGTACAGGTGAGAGTGAGAAGGGGAGCAAACCCGTGTCCGCAAAAAGAAGGGAAGGGGGAAAGGGGAAGGAGAAGGTTTACGTCAATACGGATTTCGAGTTTTCTGATATCGAGGTGTGAAAGTATGGCACGGTAATAGGTAGATAGAAATGGTCTCTCTAAGCTATGTACGGTAGTTCAAATACCATCGGGTCTTCCTAGCAATGAGAACGTTAAATAGTAGCTTCTCGGGAGTCAAAATATTAGCAGGATAGAGAGCATCGTAGCATATCAAACCAGCCATTCCATTTGCGTTAGAGAAACAGTTACATGAAATAGACCCCCCCAATCATTGAATCAAACACGCCTATAATACATGATAAATGCCCACGAAGGAAAGAAAAAAGGAAAAAGGGACAAAAGGGGACAAAAGCCAAGGCCCAAAGAAGTTTATCGAGTTTGAATGTGATCGTAACCCGAAATCAAGGGAAAGGAGGAAGTGACTAGAAAACACCAGCGATAACCACCCAGAGAATTTATTTCAACCACTCGCTTTCCCACTCCCATCTCCTGTATCCCTCATTCCCAGATCTTTTTCACATTTCCGCACAAAAAAAATCGCATCCAGGACCGATCCATAAAGAAACAAGACAAAAATGCGTTAATTTGCGGGGGATTATTTTTATTTATTCGAAATCGAGAAAGAAGTTTACAACTCCTGAGAGGCACCCTTGGTGCCCTTCCCAGACTTCTTGGGGAGAAGGTTCTGATGAATGTTCTAAAAGATCAAAGTCAGTATTAAAGATGCATAATCAATACAAATAAGATAAAACTTACGGGTAGAACACCACCCTGGGCGATGGTAACGTGACCAAGAAGCTTGTTCAATTCCTCATCGTTACGGATGGCAAGCTGAAGATGACGAGGAATGATACGAGTCTTCTTGTTATCGCGGGCAGCGTTACCAGCCAACTCCAGAATTTCTGCCGCGAGATACTCAAGAACGGCTGCAAGATAGACGGGAGCGCCGGCACCGACACTAGATTCCAATATTAGACCTCAAAGTCTAATTGAAAAAGAAAAATGAGAGTTGACAAACCGTTGAGCGTAGTTTCCCTTCCTCAAAAGACGATGAACACGACCGACGGGGAAAGCGAGACCGGCCTTGGAAGAACGGCTATCAAAATCAAGTTAGAAATCGAAGCTCAAAAGGGATGCGATTTAATTCCAAAATTCAAATCCAAAATTCAAACAAGAAAAAACATCGTGAAAAGTCACGATACTTGTAATGTTTGCGAATTGTATTCGAAAATTGAAAAAAGTAGGTACTCACCTCTGAGAAGGCTTGCCGCTGGCAGCTTTTCCACCTTTACCTCCGGAAGACATTTTTGGCGTGAGTTTGGGTTTTTGAAAAAAGTTTTGAAAAAGCGAAGTTGAGCGAAATTACGCGTTGAAGGTAGTATATGTAGCTGTGAGTCGGTGAGCGTTGTGGTGAGGTTGAGGAACGGATGGACGAGGGAGGGAGAGGGAAAGAGAGATGTGGGCGATGGAGTGGCCTTTATACCGCTGGGTTGAGGCAGGTTGCATCACACTCAGTCAGTGGCAGGGGGGGGGGTGTAGGGGTAGAGTTTGGGTGGTTGGTTGGTTGCTAGGGGAAGAAAAAAATGCGACCGCAACAAATGTTTTCCTATCTCTTTCCTGTTTACTTTTTTATGTTTTTTTTTCAGATTTACAGATTGACCGAACTAGGCTTACATCTGAATGGGTTAGGGGTAATATAGGAACAGAAGGATCTCATTGGTTCCACATGGCTGGAGAGAGTGTGAGTCGCGTTTCGGTTAAGGAATTTTAGTAAGGATTGTTGGTGTGGAAAGTCGATGGTGAGTTATCCCAATCGCGGGGGTTGAAGCTCGCTGACACAGTGATGGTACCCCAGCCACACCTTTCCACACGCGTACCCTACATACTGATGCGAAACCCTTGTCACGCAACCCCAACCTTGTTGATGCCAACCAAGCTGGTTGTGCCTATATAAACCCGTCGTTCCCCACGGCTCGACTTATCACTCTTTCTCTCTCCATCCACACACAACCACCCTTCTGCTCCTTAACGTCTGTATCTTTCGCACACGAACCAAACCAAACCAAGTCAAAAAACTAAACACTTCAACCCAACTTCAAAAATGCCTCCAAAAGCTGCTGAGAAGAAGCCCACCACCGCCGGAAAGGCACCGGCTGGAAAAGCCCCTGAGAAGAAGGTTTGTTTTCTCACCTGATTTCCTCGCTTAATTTGTCTGGTCTTCCAAAGTAAAGAATTTTTTTCGGTTTTCGGTTTTCAAAATCCGCTCTTTTTTCCTCAACTAAACCAAATGCGATTGGTCTTTTGCGATGGATTTCTAACACCGAGTTTTTACAGGAGGCTGGAAAGAAGACCGCTGCCGCCAGCGGTGAGAAGAAGAAGCGCTCCAAAACCAGAAAGGAGACTTACTCTTCTTACATCTACAAGGGTTTGTCATACCTGGATATCCGATTTCGATTTCTGAGTCACTTCAACTAATGCGATTCCAAAATACAGTCTTGAAGCAGGTCCACCCTGACACCGGTATCTCCAACCGTGCCATGTCTATTCTCAACTCTTTCGTCAACGGTTAGTTTTTTTTTTCCTTCCATCCCCAATATCTCCCAAATTCCAATTCTAACCTCAATAGACATTTTCGAGCGTGTTGCTACTGAGGCCTCTAAGCTTGCGGCGTACAACAAGAAGTCTACCATTTCTTCCCGCGAGATTCAGACTTCTGTCCGCTTGATCCTCCCCGGTGAACTTGCCAAGCATGCCGTTTCTGAGGGTACCAAGGCCGTCACCAAGTACTCCTCTTCTACCAAATAAATTGTTCAACTAGGCATTCATCATAAAATGGGAAACCCTTTTACTTCTGGGCTTATCCTTTCACTTCTTTTTTCACTTGCATCTATGAGGCTATTGGGGGAAAGAGATTTGAAAGGCTAGGAGCGGCTCTCTGTTTTCTTGTCTAATTATACTTTTTTCTCAAAGTGGGGTCCTTGGCAATCGGTTTTTTTCTCTTATATCTTTTCGGGGGCACGTTCTGTCTTCAATGGTTTTTTTGTTTTTTTTCGGGGTCATGCGTTCTGTACATTAACGAAATGCCGGTTACTGGGTTCTTCTGAACTATGCTTTGTGGCCCTATGAAATCTCCGATTACCACTTTGTACTTGGGTGTTCGGATTGAGGAAGGAGGAGCTGATTAGCTTTTCTGTGATACCGATGGTTGGGAGTTTACTCGAGCTGTGTTTCCTTGGGCCAAACTTTTCGATGTTGCTTGATTTCATAGGCCTACTCATTTTTTAGGGTTTGTGTGATTGATGGATGGACTGGGAGGATGAGATTGAGTTGAAATGATAGAAATCCATTTTTACGAAAAACTTGAAATAAAACAAAAACGGCCATATTGTGATCATCCAGGGTTGGCCTTTTCACGGTATCTTATGTTTTACCGTGGCGACGTGAACCCCGATCCACCCATTCAGCATTTCACGCCAAAGCCATATATCACCCTGAAGCCCATTTACAGTACAGGCGGGCAGACATGAAGAACCACAGCAGTGGAAATTGTTGCGAAAAACCGCAACGCCGTACCCTATCGCCGGCATCCCGAACAGCCGAGCGTTGAGCGGCGGCGAAGAATAACGGAGGGTACGGCACGCGCTCACTCGCACCCGATACCGGTAATTTTCGGAATAACGGCAACGGGTCTGAAAGGGTGTCCGTACGAACCGTAATTCGGGGAACGGACGGGCGAGCCTGATAATCGTCACGGGATTATTGGATTATTATTTTTATCTTTCTCCCCCCGCATGCCGAAGGTACGAATGACTACTGTAGAGAATTTGTGCGGTCGTTGGGTAGATAGACGCGCGCAGGACATTTCCGGTAGAGTAGATGAAAGGGCGTAATAGGAGATATGATTGGGCAAAGCGAAAGCGTTTCTTTCTCCCCTCCTCCCTTGCTTGATTCTTTGCGTCTGTGGAACCCGACGTGTCGGCTGGTGACTGTTGTCTGTCCGCTTTACGGTCATCGACTTGCACCTCTTGTCTGTCCTGATACGGTATCTATCTAGAGCGATCCGTCTGGGCTCCCATCGCTCACGATCGAGTAGCGCTTCCGGCAGCTTTCGCTTTTGGTTCGCTTGCTCGTTGGGGTTTACTTGGTATCTACTGTTTCCTCGTTGCAGAGTTGGATCGAGTGATTTTTTGTGAACGGTGTTTTTGTGAAAGCAAAAAAAAAAAAAGGTATGATATATTGGTTTGTTTGGAACGGGATTTACCCTGTGGAAGTTAATTTTTCTTTTCTTCCAGGATGGTGGGTAGATGACATTGTGAAAAGCCATGTCTTATGGTCTTTATCGGGCGCTATGAATACGGTCCGGTAAGGTACTTTAGGTCGACGCGTGACGCGTTTCCCCCACCACACCACTCACCGTGCCGTGACGACCAAGAACGCGTCGAGCCCGGCGCAAGACTCACTCACTTTCATTCATTCGTTGGTTCATCTTACTCACGAATATCGGCATATCGTACGAAGAGGGCCAAAAATTCTATAGAAAGTGGGGGGGAAATGTTTCCAGGAACTGGGAAGAAACGGTTATTTCTTTTTCGGTGTTTTGGGCGTGCAATTGTGCTAATGATACGATAGTGCTCCTCCGCGAACGACATATTCTCGAAAGGACACCTTGGTAACTGGCGCTGCCAAAAAACGACGACGACGGACTGAAGATGTCGGTGGGAACGGGAATACAAGCGCGAGCACCGACACTCCATCTCCGAGCCGGAGTTCTTCCATTCCCGCTCCTTCAGACCACGACGACGACAATCTCGATATTACGGGGGTTGCCCCCTCTCCACCACCACCGGTAAAGAAGCCCTTCGCCGGCTTCTCCGTGAAAACTCACACAAGCTCTAATACTACCATTTCCGCCGCCGCCCGCCGCCGTAAACAACCGGAGCAGCAAAAAAAGTTGACACAACTGAAGATTGATCTGGGCCAGCCGCAACGCGCCACTTGCCGGACCTGCGGGATGTCGTACTACCCGTGCACGCCCGACGACGACGCTTTACATAGGCGTTTCCATGCCAAGTCTGTCGGCGGGGTGGATTTCAAGAGCACTATTCTGGACGCTAAGAAGAGCAAGGTTGTCTGGAGAGGGAGAGAGGAGGGGCAGGAGGAGGATTCGTTTGTGCTCGTTGTCGATCGGAAGAGCGCTGCTGCGGAGAGGAGGAAGGCGAGGGAGGTATTGGAGGTTGTGGAGTCGGAGCTTTCGGCCGGGGAGATCGAGGAGGGCGTGCTTTGGGGGGGCGTTAAAGTGGGAGAAGGAGGGGAGGAGAGGTTTAGAGTACTGTTGTACGTGGTTGGGAAAAAGTGTGTGGGGTTGTGTCTTGCCGAGAGGATTCGGAGGGCTTATCGGGTCGTTGGGGATGAGGTTCGGAATGACGTGGATGAGGAGAAGAAGAGTGTGGTCTACAGGGGGAGTTCGATTTCGGTTTCGTATGTTCCTTGCTTCTTTCTATCCATCCCGTGTATCCCGTGTTGATGGTGGGTTTGCTTGTAGTGAAACTCCCCGCCCCGCTATCCTCGGTATATCTCGTGTATGGGTATGCGCCGACCATCGTCGTCGGGGCATTGCCACGAGATTGCTGGATTGTGCGCGAGAGAACTTTATCTACGGGATGAAAATTGAGAAGGA
Organism: Tuber umbilicatum; assembly: GCA_003313605.1. Lineage (NCBI taxonomy): Eukaryota > Fungi > Ascomycota > Pezizomycetes > Pezizales > Tuberaceae > Tuber > Tuber umbilicatum. The sequence goes on along the minus strand of QLOI01004823.1, from coordinate 8,223 downwards.
TGACGTTGCCTTCAGTCAGCCGACTGAGAGTGGTGGAGCGCTTGCTAGAGGGTGGTTCGGAGCGGATAAGGCGCATCATTGGGCGGTTTACGTTGAGGAGGTATGAGTGATTACACATCACATGGCATTTCTATGGAGTTCTGGGTTATTGCTTAGGGGCAGCATACCATTAGAGGGGTGGAATTTGTTAGAGTGAAGGGCTGTGGTTTATGACTGATGTGTTGATGTCTTGTTCATACGGATATTATGTGTGCGGGGGGGGATCGACGGATTGTCTTTCAGAGTGATGGGTGCATGTATAAATTAATAGGTTGCGGGTGGGAGCAGTGCAAAACTTTTACTTTTCATATCAAAGATAATAATGCTGTCATGGTGACCGCAGATCAGCTTGGACCTCTCGCTTGGAGTGTGCCCGTTTGTCAGAAACTGTTGGTATGTTGTATATATACACACAGCTGCACCTATCCCGGTTCTACGAATATCCCGTGTTTGCTTAATGTATAGGGACCGGAGCTGTGTGGAGTTAGTATAGGTTTGTTTGTCCCATTGATTGGGTTTGGGGGGGGGGGGTAGACTTACGATCGAGTATAGGAGGCGGAATGTTTCGTTCGTATTTGGAGCCTGGCAATTTATCAGGAACCGCACGCACACAACACAAACAATCACAAGATTTGGTAGTCACCTCCAGGCGCAGTTGGGGCCCTATACGGATCCGGGTGCTTCCATCTCTCCAACGTTTCCTCCGCTTCCTGGAGTATGATCTTTCATAGCCGATAACGTCAGTCCTCCACCCATCCAAGAACGAAGAAACGAGCTTCCATACCTGCAGTTGCCGAGGCTCCCTGACGTCCCGGTTCGCTTCGAACAGCTCCCGGATATTGAGTGCTTGGGGCCTCCAGACGTCCCTTCGAATGCACCAGTCCAGAGACAATTTGAGACTGCGGCGGTAAAGGCTCCTGTAGAAGAGACGGAAAAAATGTCAGCCATGAGATTGGACGGTGGATTGGTGAAAGTTGAACAAGCTCACTTGACTGTCGATGCGGTAGCCATGATTGATTTAGCTCCAACGGTTTGATGAGAATTTGACGATGATAAGGTTGGATGTCGGTTCCTGTTCCTACCAACTCCGCGCTTAGTAATCCGCAGTTGCTAGTGGGTTCCCCAAAATAAGGACTTTCAATCACTATCACATCCTTGGCACGGTTAGTAGCCGGCAATAACAAAGTTTGAGGAAATAGAGTCAAGGTGATGAAGCCACCTCTGAGCAGAATAAATGAGTGGTTGTTTTTTGCTTTTCAATTACCGGTAAATTCAGGCGTTTCTAGCGGACAAAATTAAAGGAGGAAAAAAAGTGTGAATTTTTTGTGAGAGTGAAACAAGTATGATACCCAGATATTCGCAAGATTGAATACTGGCAAAAATTGGCCTGGTATGATAGAGCACCCCTCACGGCCGCGTCACAGTCTTCTTCTATGCCAGCCAATTCTCTGCGGGACGCACTGGTAGGTCATGGTCAAAGTCAAGGTCTAGGGAAGCCCGGTCAAACACACCACCGACCTAAAGGAAGTCCAAAACCTTCCACACCGACACCCGAGTTGCTTGGCGATCTATAAAGTGTTCGGACACCGGAGCATTATTTCGCATTCGAACCACGCAAAATAGATCACTTGACATCCGAATACCTTCTGAATCGCTACGTAAGCACCACAAAGTGTTCGGCCCCGGCACCGAAAAGACCTCTTGGCCTGCAGATCGAATTCTCTCATCGCGCATCTGTCATCTCTGGCTCTCTCTCGTCCTTTCTCTCAAACACTAGTCTAAAAAAAGGTTCCGTACTCCCTTTTTGCCCGCTTCTGATCCCTTTCCACCCCCCCCCCCTTCCGTTCCCTTTGATCCCGCTCATTCTCCACCACTCACACACAGCACACGGCACACAAGATCTGGCATCTCTCTCCTCTACTTCCTTCTTTTTCTAACTTTCTTTTTACTTCTCGGGGATAGATCGATCATGGCTTGTCGTGGGTTGGCTATGCGTCGCTTGCCTCTGGCAGCTACTCCTTGTGCTCCTCACATGAGCACTGCGGCTCTCTCCGCCACTTCCGCTCCCTTGTGTCGCCAAGCTTCGATACGGTCCTTTTCACGCCTATCACAATACAATGGTGGACTTTTGGGAAGTGCTTCCAGGTTTGCGTCCTTTTCGTTCTTTCCGGGTATTCGGTTGGGTGGCTTATTTTTCTTATTTTCCCCTTTCCGTGTTTATAGGAAATCTCGACAGTTTGTTAATGCATCATCGATCTTCAATGCTCAAGTCCGATCTTATGGTTCGTTCAAAAGACAGATACTATAACGATTCACTTATGAGTCAATCTAAGTTTCGGTGCACTGACTTGGGGCGGTTTTGCAGCGGATATGGTTGTCAAAGTTCCCACAATGGCCGAGTCGATTTCGGAGGGGACACTGAAGCAATTCTCTAAACGTAATTACCTGCTTGTGCGTCTTTTAACATTTCTACTGACAAGTCTGCAGAGGTTGGGGACTTTGTGAAGCAGGATGAAGAAATTGCGACCATCGAAACCGATAAAGTGGGTGTTTGCCATGAGCGGCCATTCGGAACGGTGCTAGTGCTGATGTTTTTTTTCTAGATCGATGTTGCTGTCAATGCCCCGGAGGCGGGTACGATTACTGAGTTTTTCGTCAAGGAGGAGGCCACCGTCACCGTCGGCCAGGACCTGCTCAAGCTGGAGCTCGGGGGAGCTCCAAAGGAAAGTAGTGAGGAGCAGGAGGCGACCGGAAAAGAGCCGAAGGCACCGGCGGATGCTGCCCAAGAGACCGGAAGCAAACAGGAACCTCCCAAGGCAGAGAGTGAGGAGGGTGGATCGGCGCCGGAGGCCAAGCAAGAGCCTACTCCTTCGTCCCCTCCTGCCCCCGAACCGCCTAAGCAAGTCGAACAGCAGAAACCCATGGCGGGGCCACCCAAGCCCGCCGCCCCCAGCCAAGAAGGGCTCGGCAACCGCGAAGAGAAGCGTGTGAGTAGATATACGGAAAGGCAAAATGTTTGGGCAGTTGGATGTTATTGACTCTGCCTAGGTGAAAATGAACCGCATGCGCCTCAGAATCGCGGAGCGCCTAAAGCAATCTCAGAACACTGCTGCATCCCTGACAACATTCAACGAAGTAGACATGTCTGCCCTCATGGAAATGAGGAAGCTTTACAAAGACAAGGTCCTTGAGAAGACTGGTATCAAGCTTGGTTTCATGAGCGCATTTACTCGGGCTTGTGTTCTTGCCTCGAGGGATGTTCCGACCGTCAACGCCTCAATTGAGGGGCCCGACGGTGGTGATACCATTGTGTACCGCGACTATGTCGATGTTAGTGTTGCCGTTGCGACTGCAAAGGGGCTCGTTACCCCCGTCGTGCGGAATGCCGAAGCGTTGGACTTTGTGGGAATTGAAAAGGCCATTGCCGAGCTGGGCAAGAAGGCGAGGGATGGGAAACTCACCATAGAGGATATGGCGGGCGGAACTTTTACCGTGAGCGCATCTCCTTTGCCGAAGCTATCCTCAGTTCTACTAACGCCACTTTTCTCTCCTTCTTCAGATATCTAACGGTGGTGTCTTTGGGTATGAGCTACTTTCCGACAACGAGAAGTTGGGTTTGCGTTGACCTTGTTATGATAGCTCCCTCTACGGCACTCCGATCATCAACCTTCCACAAACCGCCGTCCTGGGGCTTCATGCCATCAAAGACAGGCCCGTTGCTGTTAACGGAAAGGTCGAGATAAGACCGGTAAAAAGCGCCATCCTAAAATTTCCCGAACACATGCTAACAGCTTCAACAGATGATGTATCTCGCCCTCACCTACGATCACCGTCTCCTTGACGGCCGCGAGGCAGTCACCTTCCTAGTAAAGGTCAAGGATTACATTGAGGATCCTCGCCGCATGTTGTTGGGTATTTAATTCCTGCCGCGCGGTTCCTCTCTGGCTCCTATCCCGAACGGTCTCCACTCGTGTGCCCCTGGTCTCCCGCATTGTCGCCATGTTATTACCACGTCGCTAGGCTTTTTTTTACTTTTTTTTACTTTCTTTTTTTTTTCCGCTGAATTCCCGGCATTTGTATTTAAAAACTTTGCTCGATTGAGTGAATTATTATTCACTTGAAAAAAATTTACATGGAGGGTTACTGCTAGCGAGTGATTTTTTGTGGTTTGATTGTTGTAAATCTCGGGTTAATACGGTAATCGGCTGGGCGAGAGGCTGCTCGACCGGAAAAATGGCGGAGTGGAGCGGTATGATTCGGGTATGACCAAACGCCAATCATGATCGGCGGGGGTAATGCTGAACTCGGAGGCTGACAGCTGACCAATGTGAATTTGCACTTTTTTTGTAATTTGATTTGCGATACGGTACCTTAAAAAGCACTCGAATGATTGGTACTCGCGCTAAGACATGGAAAATTCCCTCTCGCGGATAGGCTAGGCAAAAACCGACCCCTCAGCCCCAGCTTAAGACAAGAAAGTGCCGCGCCATACCAGTAACGGCAACTCGAACGTGCAAGCACATTCATCCGCTGTCGGTACGAGCACGAGTTGCCGCAAAAACCCGAAGAGAAAATGAATGTGCCTGGACGTCGTAATTGCCTCTCCCAGTAAGGCGCTGTGATATAAACTTTCTGTTTCGTTTCGTTTCAACCGGGGGCTGAGTTTGCGGTGTTTCCCCCACCTAGCCGAGAAGGGGAATTTCAACGTCGTTGTACCAGTACTCGTCCAGGTAGCACATGTTATCTTTGCATGGTTGGCTGGATCAACGCGATTCCTATTAGGTACCGGTAGTTTAGTCCAACCTCATGTGGCATCAGAAGCGAGGTGGAGATGTTCATAGCATGTCACTCGGTATGGGATCATGAGTTTTGCTCTGGAAGAAACGTTCATTGCAGTACCGGTAGGTTCGGGGTGATTGGGTTTTGCATTTACGATAATACAGCACGACGCCGCGACGAGTTCGTTCCGTTGTGACGGTGGAATCGAATTTGTCCTGTCCAATTATGCGTAGCTGGAGTGTCATCCATAGGTTTGATAGATCTCCTCCGACCTCCACACAAGCACTTTTCCCAGCCGTGAGGATTTCGAAAAAAATACATGGAAGCCTGAATCACACTCGCCGGGTTGATAGGAAGTTCACAAAAATACCTTTGCGGACGCTCTGGTAGTTTTTTTCTGGAGGTTGTTGTATTTTGCGTTGTGGGGATTTCCAGCCATCTTTCGTCATCAATTTACATGGGCTGGAACGCGACTCAATTTTCCAGCGCGTCATCCCCCGTCCTCGCAACAACCTCACCTTCTGCACGCGGTTTCGACAAATATTTGAGTTTTCGCAACGAACGAAGGAAATTTTGATCTTATTTTTTTGCGGGATGGGTATTAGAGGTGACTACTCCGAGTGAATGAATACCTTCGTCTACGGGTTGTCGGCTGACATGGGAAATTTAGGCCTCTTCCACCTCCTCCAGGACAACGCACCGGACGCCATAAAGGAAGGCGAGATAAAGCAACACTTTGGCCGGAAGATCGCCATCGATGCCTCGATGAGTATCTACAGCTTCCTGATAGCCGTCCGGTCGGAGGGGCATCAGCTGACGTCGGAAACGGGCGAGACGACCTCCCACCTGATGGGCCTCTTCTACCGCACCCTGCGCATGGTGGACAACGGGATAAAGCCGCTCTACGTCTTCGACGGGCGCCCGCCCACGCTAAAGTCCGGGGAACTCGCCAAGCGCAGCGCGCGCAAGGCCGAGGCCACGGCAGCGCACGCGGAGGCGAAGGAGGTGGGCACGGCGGAGGAGGTCGAAAAGTTCTCGCGGAGGACGGTGCAGGTGACGAAGGAGATCAACGACGAGTGCAAGCGCCTGCTGACGTGCATGGGCATACCCTACGTTGAGGCTCCGTGCGAGGCGGAAGCGCAGTGCGCGGCGCTGGCCAAGGCCGGGAAGGTGTATGCGGCCGCCAGCGACGACATGGACACGCTGTGCTTCGAGACGCCCATCCTGCTGAAGAAGCTGATGCTCAGCGAGATGAAGAAGGAGCCCGTGCAGGAGATCTACCTCGACCGCGCCATGACCGATCTGGACTTTACGAGGGACCAGTTCATTGACCTGTGCATCCTCCTCGGGTGCGACTACTGCGACACCATACCGAAGGTGGGCCCCACCACCGCGCTCAAGCTCATTCGCGAGCACAAGTCCATCGAGAAGGTCCTCGCTCACCTCGGTCCCAAGTACGCGGTGCCGGAGAACTGGCCGTATCAGGATGCGCGCGAGCTCTTCAAGAACCCGCTCATCACCGCTCCCGACGAGTGCGAGTTCAAGTGGGAGGCGCCCGACATGGACAAGCTCGTCGCCTTCCTCGTCGGCGAGAAGGGCTTCAACGAGGACCGCGTACGCGCCGCCGCGGGGAAGCTGACCAAGAACTTGAAGGGGAACACTCAGGCGCGCGTCGTTGACTTTTTCAAGCCCGTGCCCAAGACGGCGGAGGAGCTCGCTGGGATCAAGAGGAAGAACGAGGAGAAGGTTGCCGAGCGGAAGAAGAAGGTCAAGGCGGAGAAGGCGGAGAAGGGGAAGGCGAAGAAGGGGAGGAGGTAGTTTTTTTTTTTTTTTTTTTCCTTTTCCTTTCCTTTCCTCGTCCCCCATAGCATACTACTCTAGTCTTCACTTTTACGACACCGCTACGATGGTAGGCATATCCTTCCTGGTATCCTGTACTGTACAATAGTTTTCTTCAAAAAGTATGAAAAAAATAATCCCACAATCATAGCATAAACGAATAAACAAGTCGACAAATATCCTTCCAGCCCACAACCAACCGCCACAATGACTCCCATTGAAATGAACCATGGATGAATGACAACGCACCGCCATGCCCCACCCGACCAATCACGAAAAGCCAAAGCGTAAGTAAGTGAGGGTCGACCTTGGCCACGGTACCGGTAGTGCGGGCGGGCAGGGCAGAGTAGGGAACGACATAGCATACAAATCCGTTTCACACCTTGCGAGACATGCGTTACGGAGCCGAGATTCGGCTCCGACAAGGTTGAGCGGTAAGGCGGCATACGCTAATACCGCACGGAGCCGGGTGTCGATGTTCGTTCGTTTGTTTTGTTTGCGGCGCGGATGATTTGTCTGGGGGTTTGTAATCTTCACGTTTCCTGAAGAGGCTTCCTGTGGTAAATTTACAGCCCACCGTGATGATGCGAAAGCTGCGAGCGCGGTGCGGCGTGGCATCACGGTTCAACATTTTCCGTCGAGAGTGGTGACCGGGTCGGGATCGGGTTGAATCAACTGCTGGCAGTTCCAACTACTGTACTCGTACTGTACTAGCACAGTACGGTAGGCGTGTAGACGTCGACCCCCCGCCAAATGTAGTAATAGCAGACACAAGCAGCTCATTCCCCCGGAACGCAAACCTCCATTACGCTGAGTCGACGAGAGCCTAGAAAGAAAGAGAAAAAAAAAAGTCGATAGATGGATACAATACTTCGAGAGGAAACAGTCATGCTTCCCGTTCTAGTACGGTATCATACCTACTAATTGAAATCTTAGTTATGCACTCTACCACTACTGCGGACCCTTGTATGGTACACTGTACAGTACTGTGCTGTACCGGATATAGCACCCACCCACACCAACCACGGGGGAAAAAAAAGAAAAAAAAAGGGAAAAGGAAAGGATAAGGATTCGCAGGTTTGTGCTTGCTTGCTTGCGTTGCCTTGACGTTACCCTCCTGTTGCCTTGCCTACCTGAAGCTCCCGTTCGAAGGTGATTTCGGTTGGGGATTGTACAGTGCGCACTGGAAAATTTCCGCTATGCTCTGTTCTGTTCTGTTTTTGTCGGTGGGGACGGTATTTGTGGGGATTAGTCTTTATTTCTGGTTTTATTGTCATTGGTTTTTGTGACGGTTTGGAGTTCTTGTATGATACGCTATGTACTGTACTGTGCAGTACTCGTAGGTAGAGGATTGGTCATGGCGGGTGAGTCGAGTGCATCGTCCTGGCGGGGAATTGATCTGGCGTTTGTATTATCGGAGGCGATTCTTGTCGCTCCTCTCGTTCGTTTATTTATTCTATTCTATTTATTGGGGAGTTCTGGGTGTCGATGGGGGAGTGGAGTTGAAAATATTTGTATCTATTGTACTAACTGCAGTGATAGCGAAGTAACAATGATAAACTCAAT
>QLOI01004813.1:0-37024 GCA_003313605.1 Tuber umbilicatum | reverse complement strand
GAAGAAAGCTTCGGTACGGCCGCATCCTTGGGATCCATCTTCCCACAGGGAGCCCCCGTTACACCCGGAAGGCTTACAGTTTGGCTAATCTAGTAACCCTACCAATGGGTTACCATGTGGACTAAGCAAAACGTAATCTCAGACAGTGAAGTAGAAACATATACCGGGTTGGTAAGAAAAGTTTATACTGCGAGTTTAGAAGGTTTCAGAGAGCCCTAGCGAGTTACCCTACCTAAGATAAGAAGTTACACTACCTTGGCAAAGTGGTTACCCAACTGTTGGATAGGAGTTACCCTACCTTGAGCGTAAATGGTTACAAGAAGTTCTGGGGAAAGTCATAGGAATGTTCGTCACGTGAGACTACATAGGAAGTTTGAATCTGAGGGGGCATGGGGCAATCGAATGGTTACCCTAAATATTATTTTTGAGTGTATACACTACTGATCCTTATAAGCCTACCGGGGTAGGTATCTAAGGCATAACGGAAGCCTGGGAGGCCTCCGGTTAAGTGGTAGACCTTCGACTCCCGTATGGTCCTAGAAGACTCTAAGATGTCTGGAGGTGGTTAGCGAACTCTAGATTGTAGTGGTCTTGTCTTATTAGATTTCCCAATATCAATAGCTACGGGTAGCGCCCATATAGGACAATGACTTAAGTGCCTCATCATGGGAGTGTGTTGACCAAGCTATTGTGTTGAAGATAGTAGAGGATGATAGACATGCCAAATGTAGTGGCACCATTAAATGGTAGTCTATGGGACTTGCATTCATGTAGACGCATGAGACAGGGAGTACAATATTAGGCTAGCCTATCAGTGACCTGTTGGTTCGCCACTAACAGGACCAAGATGTGAAGGGCTTTCTCCTGCAGTGCGATGTATGTATCAGGATGTTGCACGAACACTTCAGACCAGATAATGAACTAGCAGAGCCGGCTGACATTCGGTAGAATGTTAGCCTGAGGCCCAGAGGAGATGGGTGTGCCTGTGATAGTGGTGAGCTTAGGAGTAATGGAGAGGAGCAGACAATATAATTCTATTTAAGTATATGCAAGACCTCTTCTCCAAAGGCGATCAACTATCCTCTCGAGAACTTATCAAGTAAGCTGGGGCTTGAAGATATTAAATTTCACATGTAAGGTTTTCTGTCTTACACATTTATTCTTCATTTTGTGTACAAAGAAAGCGTAGGGATTGCCGCATTCTTGGCATCCATCTTCCCACTGTGAGCCCCTGTTACAGTGGTAGTACCCTATCGAGTAAGTGACGCAATCTCTCACTGAATACAGGGACTATAAGAGAGACATGGTAAGACACCAGCAGTATTAAAATTCGGGACGGCCTTTTACTGGCATGAATATGATTCCGAAAGCTGTGCGGTCTCCTGGATCAGTCCTCCCATTTCCCAACGACCTTTGGATTGACTAGTACCCTACTATCAAACCTCTCTACCTGATGGCACTGCGTGTCGTTTCGTTACCCCTTGGCTAGCACCTACTGCCTTACTTGTTATGGGCAATCACCACAGAGCTCGGTAGAGTATGGTTAAACGTTTAAGGTCTGTGATAACAGAGTAATGCCAGGAAGGCATCGTAAAATGGTCAGTAATACTCGGCTCGCTAGACTACTAAGAGTATGAACGTAGATAATAACTTGTTCTATTGAAAACATTTCTTCTCCATTGGTGCTATGTCTAATAGCAGTGGAGGAGCTCTGATATTGATATCCTGCCTGAGTTTCTGTGGCCTGTACATCTAATATCAATACCAACTAAGTCCCTCTGCAATAACTGCTAGTCTTGCATCTCATCAATCCTGAATGCGAACACGCGTAGACCCTGAATATTTTCCTGCTTCTGGTCATTCGGCATATTGTAACTTCGTTGTCCTGAGGGTGTGCAAAACTCCGCCAGGGGAAAGTTAATGATGCCTTTGCCATATGAACTTAGTCTGAATATGCCGCCCAAATGCAAACATACCAGTGGTTCTTCTGCTACTGAGGTGATCAGTCTCAATATTAGAAAACTGTGACAACACTGAGTCATGACTGCATTATCTTAATGTAGAGTTGGTAGGCTTAGTGCTCCATCGCTTTTTTGATTTGCCTAGCGAGATGACCTTGCAGCTACATCTCCTCAACACCCGTCTGTTCTCATGGACCAATGACTTTCTCGTAGTAGGTCAACTTGAAGAGTTATCCCTTCCTGATTGGGTAGGGATTTCTGCTTGTCCAGGCACCCGATGTATCATATACAGGATTCCAGCTGTATGAGCAGTGCACGCTACCTGTCTTATATATTCTGCAAACAGGTTCCGGTCGGTCGGACGGCAACAACATATACAGTGTTACAGGAAGGCAGTCAATTCCGTGATTTTTGCTGGTAATTGACAACTTCGCACAGTAATGTAGATGACGTCGAGGCCTTTTATCGAGGCCAGAGGGGGGTGTCGGACTTGCATATGCCTGACAAGAGCTCCCTCCTCCGGAAGGTTCGTCCCAAATCTTTCTTTTTAACTTAATTTCTTCTTTCCTTTTAGAACTCAGTATCGTAGGGTAAAAAACCTTCCGCGTTTGCTTGGCCACGGTAGGAAAATCTTTTCATACTATTCTACTTCTGCCCTGCCTAGTATTTCTCGGTTTTCTCTATGAAAACTCTCCACTAGCTCCAGAGCATGTTCCATGCTCTTGGGTGGTTCCCACGTGTTCTAATGCTCCAAACAACCTTTCCCCTTTACAAAATATCAAAGTTCAAGTATCTGTACATCAGGTCTGCGAACCCTTCTAGTGTATGACATTCTTTCACTCTTCACTATTTTCTCTACCTCCCATTCCAAGTCACTCTCAATTTCTTCAGGAGCTCGTGGAGGTTGTTCACTTCCTGCCTGAATTGATGCTCGGTAAGGTTCTATTAAGGATACGTGGAACACCAGGTGAATATGCTAGAGGTTGGAAATGTTTAGCTTGTATGAAGTGCAACCTCTTTTTTCTAAGACTTCAAAAGGTCCGTAAAGCTACGGACCTAACCTTATGGAAGGTTGTTGGGAACGCATGTTTTCTGCCTTTAACATCACCTTATTGCCGATTTATAAATCCGGCTGTTCCCTAGTTTTTTTGTCATAGTATTCCCTTACGGCTTCCCTGGTATGATCCAATGTTTCTGCTGCTTTCTGGTGTATCGTTTTCATCCAATGTGCAGATATTGTGGCAGCGGGATTTTGAGCTTCCCTTTCTTTCATCCACTCGGTCTGGGGATGGAATGTCTAATTCGTAAAAATGGAGACATTTTGTGGGCGTTTGTAATAGAGTTGTTGTACGCATGTTCTGCAAAGGGGAGTGGTTGATACCAATCGTCCTGATCGTAGTAGATAATGTTTAGTAGGTAATAAAGAAATTCTAGGCTAAGATTGACTAAGATGCAGAATGTGGACGAGAAGAATAGAAGGTATAACGCTTGACTTATTAACTTGCGACTTATCCAACTACAATGGTGGGTTCACAGCCCTCTTTAAATACAAATAATCAATAACTAGTCTCCCGGGAGTCTTCCTAACAGGATCCAGCCTTCTTTGTCCCGTCGTTCTCATAACCTGTCCACTTTTACCTTCACCACCGTCGCTCCTCGCTATACGCTTCTGTTTCTCGCTTTGCTCCCCGGCTCCACGCTCTCCACTCCAGTACCTCGCTTTCCTTTCCGGTTCCTCGCTTTCCTTTCCGGTTCCACGCTCTCCATTCCGGTACCTTCACCGGTGATGGTTCCACCAGTCTTCTTCCTGATTCCTTCTTCATCGCAGTTATATCCCTCTTCCAGCCACTTTAGACTATTTACCGCTATTTCCTCCGTATTATCTTTTATTACATTCCTTGTACTCTTAATCGTTCAACCAAATCCAGTAGACCAGCTTCCGCGTAAGCGCCGGTGATTAATAATAGGTAACCCTCCAGCACTTTGTTAGTCCTCGCGGTCTGTCTGTCGGTTTGCGGGTGGTATGCGGTAGACCTTTTGCGTTGTATTCCTAGTAACTTGCATAAAGACTCCCAAAACTGACCGTAAAACTTTGGGTCTATGTCCGATATTATCTCAGTTGGAATTCAGTGCAGTTATCATATTTCCACTAAGAAAACCTTTGCCATATCCTTTGCTGTTACGTTTTCAGGAAAGCCGATAAAAAGAGCCATTTTGGTGAATCGGTCTACTACGACCATAATTTTTGTATGCCCCTGTGATTCTGGAAGGTAGGTGATAAAGTCTGTAGAGATTGACGCCCATGCAGCGTAGGGGACTTGAAGTGGTTGTAACAATCCGTACCTGGCGTGTCGTGGCAATTTATTACGCTGACATTCATTGCATGACCGTACATAGTCGTTTACCCAATTTGCCAAGCCTTTCCAGTAAAAATCTCTTGTGATTATTTCCAGAGTCTTTTCTTCACCAAAATGTCCAGCCACCATATAATCATGGCACCCTCTCGCAATTGTTGTTAGTACCTTCTCGTTTTCATAAATATCGAGCCAATTCTGTTAGTAGAAGAATCTGTCTTTCAGTTTCCCTTGTTTTGGTAACTTCTTCTCATCTTGTTCAAATCTTTTCAATTTCCTTTGTCGTTCCACCAATTCTGTGCCTTGCTCTGCTGCAACCAAGACTTGGTCTAGGAATTTTATGGCCAAAATCATCATTCCCACTTGTGCGAGAGTGCAGTGAGACATTAAAACACCATCCTGTCGCGAATGTAGATTATGTTTTTCGTCTGTGTTATCGTAATATTGCTTGATTCTTGGGTCTGCCCGCAGCATAGTTTTTGTCCATATAGACGTTTCTGCCGCTAACATTCTTGTTGGAATGAAATCAGTGCTTCCAAAACCTAAGCTTGCGCATTCTGTTGGATCTGACTCATCGACTTCTATTATCATGGAATCGTTAATTTGGCTTATTATCAGTTGCGCTATGCGGTCACCTGGTTAAACTTGATAGTCCTTAAGGCGGTGGTTTTGTAAGAGCACCCTGAGTTCTCCTGTCTAATCTTCATCGATAACTCCAGCCCCGACTTCGACTGCATTTTTACTAGCAAGTCCACTGCATGACACAATTCTTCCGTAAGTTCCTTGCCATAGGTTGACAGCTATTCCCATGTCACTCAGTAACTGGCTTTGTGCCAGAAGTGCAGTGTCGTTTAGTGCAGAAAGATCGTGCCCTGCCACCATTTGTGACCCTTTTGTTAGTGCTGTGGCGTCTTTATTGAGTTTTTTGATGCGTATGCTGTACAGCAGTGATGGTTCCTCTTCCATTTTTATTCCTTCATCTTCGTCTTTCTTGACGCAAGTTAAAATAATTTGAAAATGTTCAGGTTTCACAATAGACAGCTTATTATGGGCAGCTCCCTCCTCTAGACAGTACTCCGGCTGTCTACTTAAGGCATCAGGTTTTCCTGCTCTTGTTCCCAGTTGGTATGCAATTTTGAAATTGTACACGGCTAATCCTTATGGCCACTGAATTTACCTTCCGCTCCATTTCTTCGTAGTATCGACATGTTGTAAGTTTTGGTTATCCGTATACACCGTAACCAGTTTTTCAGTTCCTCAAAGGTAATGTCTCCATTACTTAAATGCTTCCATTATTGCTAATCATTCCTCAGCATGAATTGTGTAGATCTATTCCACTGAGTTCGATTTTCGCAAATGAAATGCTACAGGGTGCAGATTTTTTAACTTGGAACTGGGACAAAACACAACCGAGAGCCTAGTTGCTCTGATTGGTCTCTACTACTGGGTCCAATCCTGGGTGGAAATGACACATTATTGATGCTGTAACGAATCGTTTTTTTGAAATCTTAAAAGCTTAGTTTTGCTCTGAGCCCCAATCGAATTCTGTAGGATCGCATTTTAGGGTTTCTGTAATTGATTTGCATATTGCAGAAAAGATTTTGAATAAACCGCCAATAAAAATTCACAAATCCAATGAAGATTTGGACTTCTTTCAAGGAGGATGCTGCCTTCCCTTCCCTTATGAAGTGAACCTTTCTTTCGCTGCTTTCCACTCTCTTGGTGCTATCAATGTAGCGCAGGATTTCGACTTCCTGGACTTGAAATAGGGATTTTTCCACCTTGATTGACAATTGGTTTTCCTAGATTTTCTGTAAAACCCTTTTAACGAGTTGGATAGGATCCTTTAAGTTTTCTGAGTAAATGAGGATATCGTGCAGGTAGACGACAACTCCTTGGTTTAAGAACTCGCATAGTACATCATGCATCATGGATTGGAATGTAGCGTGTGTATTTATTAACCCAAAAGGCATTACCATGTACTCGTAATGTCCATAACGGGATCGAAACGCTGTTTTCCACTCATCACCTTCTGCCATTAGTACAAAATGATACTCTATTTCAAGTTCAATTTTTGAGAAAATCCGGGATCCTTACACATGGTCCCTGAGCTCTCTCATGATAGCTACTGCGTATTTATCAGCGATGGTAATGGGATTTAGCCCTCGGGAGTCAACTACTAGACGAAGTTTTCCATCTCCTTCAAGTAGGAAAAGGATTAGTACGCCGGCAGGTGATTGACTTGGTCGAATCTTTCCTTGCTGTAACATTCATTCCAAGTACTTATGGAGTTCTTTTAGTTACATTGCTGACAGCGGTTAAATTGGACCCCAAGGAGGCGCTTCTCATTCTTTGATTCTGATCAGTGATCCCACTTCTCATGCAGGAGCATTTGTGTCACAAGCTGATCTTCAAACAGTTGGACATACTCGTGATAGTGTTCAGGAATTTTGTGCAATATTATTTGGACAGGCTCGTTCTTACACTGTATGCAACCAATAACTCGTGCTCATTTGTTGCAGACTACCGTCACGTCATATTCCTACATATCACCTAGTCCTTTATCCACTTCGTAGTTCAGACATGTGTTATCTTGGAAATACCATTTTTCTGGGTTCCCGATAGTGTCTAGGTGGTGTTTCTGACACCACCCAAATAGGATGATCAGGTCGTAGTTTCCTGCATTTGCAATTTCACAAGGAATTTCTGATCGGTGAGAGTTTGTTCCGATTTCGAATCATGGTGGGCATGAAAAATGCTTTCCTCCGCTAGTGGTACCAGAACCATCGAATCCTCCAATTTCGGGAGGGCCTTGTCTTGTTTTGTAAGGGATATGGTATTCACAGATCAGGGCATCGTTGATCTGGAAGATATTGGACCCAGAATCTAATCACTCACGAATCAGGATTCTTTTCGCGTCCGTTTCAACGTATGCTATGACTTCCAGGCAATCATATATTTTGGGTCGAGATATTTTTCCTATCTTGCGTACCTCAATGAATGGATCAGCTTTTACAACTGCAGCTTCTTATTAGGGGGTATCCAAGATCGTCCAGATAAGTACATAGTATTACCATTGGGTTCACAGAGCTAGCCAATTACCATCTTCTATCCTTTCTACGTGTGTTCTTCATCCTCATGTCTTGAGACCATATCTGTCACAGAATTCATACTTTGGTACTATCAAATCAATTCCAGAGAACTCGTCCATCAATTGCAGGTCTAGAGCCTTGTTCCTCACGTTTGGTCCATGGCCGATGTTTGGACAAAGTATTGCCTCCCTATCAGTGGAAAAGTTGTTTCATTGCTCCTACTGACTCTCCCTGGTATGATTTCTTCTAACTTTGTTTTAACCTCAAGTTGGTCCTCATTGGAGGCCCAGGAGACTACGGAACACATGTCCAACTACCATCATTTACTTCGCCAGTTGATGTGTCGGGGGTCCTTACCACTGGTGCGTGGGAGAGGTTTTCCACGCCTCCTGTTTCTTCGATTTCTATAGTTGTGCGTACCTATTTAGTACCTGTCATATAGACTACCCAATCGCTGTTGCCGTCGGTGCCAAATTGTTTTAATTCTCTATTTCGTGATCGGAAAGGTTTTCCCAAACTCTTGTAGGCCTCTGTATCCTCGTTACTTGTGCTGGTCGAGGAGGTGGTTCCTTTCTATTAACTAGGTTCACCCTTCCACATTCTTTATTGTGTTGATGATTATTTCAGTCCTCCTTGGAAGTACGTTTCCAAGCCGCCATTGGGTTGCGGCTACTACCGCATCTTTCGGACAAGTCTTCTCTTTACTGTTTGCTAGATGACATCGTGAACATCTCAGATCTCGTTTTCTGGCGTTGATGAAGTTTTGAGGAATGCCCTTGTGCTTGTCTTCCTATTCGGAAGGTTTCTTCCTCTTATCGACTTTATTTGACGTTGAGGTTCTACTTTATTGTTTGGCTGCCTTAAATGAAGCTCGTTCTGCTTTTGTATACTCTTTCCTTTTTTTGGCAGATTTTGGTCCACCTTTCTCATCATTGCGGTCTTTTTGTTTTGTCATTTTGACATGGCCTTCTCGGGTAGGAACCCATTGATCCCCTATCCATTCCTCATATTGTTCCCCACACGTCCATAGTACTTCAAGCCATTCTGCGTTTAGGTCATACTTTTTCAAGGACCGTCTTTCCGGTGTTGGTGGTGGAACATTTTCTTTCAACTTTCTTCGCCAGACGATACCGGTTAATTGCACTTTGATATTAAGGTTCACCATTTTTAATAACATGGTGGAAATCTTTCCCTTGTAATAACCCTTTCCATGTCCCTTAGTGCCTCTCGGTCTTCCTCTGTACTGGCATAACGGTTCTTAATTTCTTAACAAAAACCTTGCGAACGAATAAGTGCTTAGACCTTCTAAGGGCCTAATTCGCCCGTCATGGAGCATCAAGACCAATTTATGAAGTGCGCAAGATCCTCCGCTTTGGTCCGACCAATTGCGTATAGTATCCAATGCACATGTTTTTCCCAACGTTGGCGGTTTCGTGGGAAATAATATTCACATTGAAGTGACCATGTCTTCACATTTTGGTGGTCCTTCGCTTCGAATATTTGTGTCGGTATGGCATCTTTCTATTTTTATCCTACCAGCTCTTTGCTTACCGCATCAATAAGTAATAGCATTTGTCTTAGGTTCATATCTTCTTTTGGCGTCATCCCTCTCCTGGCTCGATGCTGTCTGCGTTTCCACCTTCGTCGGTCTTCATCATGGTCAACGTAGCTTTCACCGTCTGAAGAACTACTTGACGAACTATCATCATTGTCATCATCATCATCGAGGTGTCCAGGTCTGTCCCTTGGCCCTTCTGGTGGTCCCTTTCTGCCGCCACTAGGCCCTGTGACCGTTTCTTGTCCTTCAGGAGCCTATCATTTCTCTTTTCTATTTTCTTGAAAGTTTTGGCTTTCCTTAGATGCAGGCCCTGAAGGTGGATTGCCGTCTCCTTCATTAGTATTTACTGGTCGTTGGTTAACCTGGGCCGACAGGGTTTCCAATCGTTCTATTAATTCCTGGATTTGTGCATCCTCACAGGCTTTAAACTGCTGATTGAGATGTTGTTTCTTGCTATTTGAGCTTCGACATTTGTAGTCACCTCCTTTTATGTTACCAGTTCTCTTACTAATTCATCACGCTGTAACTATAAGGTTTTGACTTCTTGCTCTAGCAGAAGTTCTCCGGCGAAGGATTGTACATCAGTGTTACCTATGTTGGTATGCAATTCTGGACTTACTTCTTGTTGACGTTCTTATTGTTGACGTAAATTTTCTGCTTCAGTTATTCTCCTCAATTCAGCATGGTCCCACGCTTTACCCAGTGCCGAGGTGACCTTGGCAAGCCTTTTCTGAAGATTTTTGATTTCTTCGTGTACTGGTTCTTCTCCTTCCTTTACTGGTGTTCTTACCTCTTCCAGGTATCCTACTAAGCGTTGTTGGGAGTTTGACAAAGTGTCAAATGCGATATGCGGTCGATCTGGAGTTTCCTTTTGTAACGGGGGCTCGCTGTAGGAAGATGGATCCCAAGGATGGGGCCATGCCGGAGCCTTTTTCGTATGCAAAGTGAAGAACAAATATGTAAAGAAAAAACCTTAACGGTGAAACTTAATATCGTTAAGCCGCAGCTTTACTCAATAAGTTCTCGAGAGGATAGTTGATCCTCTTAGGAGAAGAGGTCTCGCATATACTTAAGTAGAATTATATTGCCAGCTCCTCCCCATCACTCCTAAGCTCACCACCATCACGAGCATGCCCATCTCCTCTGGTCGTCGGGCTAACATTCCACCGAATGTTTGCCGGCTCTGCTAGTTCATTATCCGACGTCAAGTGTTCATGCAGTATCCTGATACATGCAATCAACTGCAGGAGAAAACTCTTCATATCGCTGTCCTGTTAGTGGCGAACTAACAGGTTACTAATAAGCTAGGCTACTGTCGAACTCACTGTCCCATTCGGATTCTTCTATGCAAGTCTCGTAGACAACCATTCACTCGTGCCGTTATGTTTGACAAGTCTATCGTTTTCTACTGTCATCGACACGATAGCTTGGTCTACGGACTCCCGTGATGAGATGCTTAAGCCATTGGCTTATACAGGCGCTACCAGTAGCCACTGACGATAAACACCTCAATCAAGACAAGACTACTACGATCTAGAGCTCGCTAACAACCTCCAGGTATCTTACAGTCTTGCGGAGACGTACCGGATTCAAAGGTCTATCACTTAACTGGAGGCCTCCTGGCCATCCGGTATACCTTACATACCTACCACCATAGGCTTATAAGGATCAGTGGTGTATGTACTCGAGAATCACTTCCGGTGTAACCATTCGATTGCCCGATGCCCCCTCATATATCCTGCGAACAGCGTCCGGGCGGAAGGACTGCGACAACGTAGACGGTATTACGCAGTCGTCTTCAATCATAGGCGTTTACTAGTAAACCAGCAACTTTCCTACAGTTGGCCCATGACGCATTGTCTATACATCAGGGCTAGTGGGGGGTGTTGGACTCAGATTTCTCGATGTTTGCCCTAGGTAAGATTTTCTTCGGTTCGTAGCCCCACAACGGATTACTCTATTCAGCCCAGATTCGAACCTTCTTTATAATCTTGCGTAACAAACAATGCTGTGACTTTTCCCGAAACTTCGCATAACCTTTTATGCACAAGGTAGGCTAACTCCTATCCAAAAGTAGGGTAACCTGTTTACCAAGGTAGGGTAACTATACTCTCTAATGTAGGGTAACTACCAGCCTTAGGTAGGGTAACTCAGGGGAACTCTCGGAGACCTTCCGAACTCCCGGGGTAGACTTTCCTACCTACCCGGTATATCTTTTCTCGTTCGCAGTCTAAGTATTACCATTTGCTTAGTCCACATGGTAACCCTTTGATAGAGTTACTTGACCAGCCTAACCGTAACCCTCCTGGCTCCGGCATGGGATAAGACTAAGTCTACTGTAAGATCCAGCAGGGTCCTTACACCTTTGCAGTCTGATCGATACATCCTATAATAGTGTCAAGTGCTGTTAACAATTCTTGTGCTTTGCAGCGGGTCTTATGCTGCGGTCCTAACAGTGCTGTGGAATACCTTTTGAGAAATCCAAGCGATTGTTTCGATAGTCATCCAGGCATTAGTTGCAATTACTCCCTAATCTTGGATTGTGATCGCCTTGTACTAACTCTTGAGGTGGGCTGTACAACTAGTGTGCCGCATCGACCTGGAACATAGCTTCCAGGAACGAATTGCGGTTCTGAAGTTGTGCTTGAAACATGGTCAACTCTTTCATCATCCAAGCCTTCTTCCTTGATCTCATCTCGTGCTATCAACCTTAATGCCATGTCTGTATTGGGTTCATGATTTGCACGTGACTGGTTGATTGCGTGGTACAGTAGGAATCGTTTGATTGTTCAACTGTCTTTTACTGTGGTGTGATGAAGAACATTGATTGTGGAAGGGTCTATTCCAGGATCTATGATACTTTGGCGTATTCGTTGTATGTTGTACCGTATTTTATCCACGTGGTCCGTTTTACCATCCACGCGCAGCACTTTGGGTCGGCAGGGTTGTGTTGACCTTGTTGTGAAAGTTTAGAACTATTTCACTGCTGGGATGTTTCCACATTAGTTGTTTCGTGGGTTGTTCCGTCTTTTATAGTTTTCGTGGTTTCCTTCTTCTGGGTTCTAAGTACTGGCATCTGGGTGCTATGAGTTCACTAGCACAGGCTAAAGAAATGCTTCCTTCCGTACCAGGTGCGAAATTGTCGGTTTCATCCTTATCTGCTGTGGTGGTCTAGCACCCCGGGAGTTGCTCCTGTATTCCTTGCCTAGTTAACTTGTCTTCTAAAATAAGGATTGAATAAAACCAAGGAACACTAGCAAGTATAGTCAAGAACATTTGACACTGTTTGTGGCCATTGTGCCTCAGTGACGGAGAGAATATCAATATGGTGTTACGGGTAATCAACTCAGAGCTGGGTAGAGTATGGTTAAGAGTTTAAGGTCCTCGATAACAGAGTCATGTCAGGAAGGCGCTGGAAAATGGTGGCCAATACTCAGTTCGCTAAAACTACTATGATTCTGAAGATAGGTAATAACTTGTCATATTGATAAGATCTCTTCTCCATTGCTGCTATGTCTAAAAGCTAGGGAGGAACTCTTCTATTTATATGCCGCAGAAGTTTCTGTGGCCTGTACATCTAATATCAATACTAACTAAGTCCCTCTACAACAACTACTAGTCTTACGTCTTATGAATCCTGAGTACAAACAAGCGTAGACCCTGAATCTTTCCCTGCTTCTGGTTATTCGGCTTATTGTAACTTCGTCTTCCTGGGAGTGTGTAAGACTCCGCCAGCCGGAAGTTAATGACGCCTTTGCCATATGAACTTGATCTGAATATGCGGCCCAAATGCAATCATACCAGTGTTTCCTCTGCTACTGGTGATCAGTCTCAATATCAGACAATGGTAACAACATAGAGGCATCACTGCATTAACTTAACGTAGAGTTGGTAGGCTTAGTGCTCTATCGCTTCTTTGATTTACCTAGCGAGATGACCCTGCAGCTACATCTTCTCAACTCCCGCCCATTCTCGCCGACCTATGACTTTCTCGCAGTAGGACAACGTGAAGTTTTATTCTTTTCTGATTCGGTACGTTTTTCTGCTCTCCCAGGTACCCTGTGTATCATATACTGGATTTCCGCTGATGAGCAGTGCACACTACCCCTCTCATATATCTTGCAAACAGCTTCCGGTCGGACGGACGGCAACAACGTATACAGTAACGCGTCCTCTAGTGTTAGAAGAACAATAGTTCGGAAGCGCTGCGGTGTGGGTTAATGATATCTATACTCCGATCCGAAAGAGCGGGACTTCAAGTGAGGTATAGTTAACCGAGGCCTCGACAGAGCGCTGAGCGGTAGGTATCAATTACTATAACGGCAGCTTGTCAAAGTCCCAGACTTGCAAGCTGTTGAGGAATCACGAACTGAATTCAAGTAACTGCTCCACTAAGCATATTGAAACTATCTCAGTCGATGTCTGCTCCTCTAAGTCCTTGAGGATCGCAGTCTTTAAATACTTTAACGGCTATTCACTAGCCTTATAACAAAATCAAATACCAAGGCAACAATTGATGCCTCAAACAATCAACAAAAAACAAATACCTCACGAGCCCCGTTAGCCGGGTCCTTTGCCTTAACGATCAGTAGGCCTTAAAACAATCTGTAGGCCTTAAAACAATAGTAACCTATAACGGTTACATATATAGTGTTACGGGAAGGCTGCCAACTCCACGATTTTTGCTGGTAATTGGCAACTTCGCGCCATACTGTAGGGGACGTCCAGGCCCTTTCTTGAGGCCAGAGGCGGGTGTTTGAATTGTTTATGCCTAACATCACTATCCCTAACTGGCACCTTACTATCCCCAGATGGTACCTTACTACCGATACTGCTCTTCGTTTCTCCAGGACCTATAGGGATATCCCGCTGGTGCCACACACCTGGTAACATTCCTGATTCATTACATTTGTATATTTCACATGATAATCGCGTATCTTCTTATGCTTAGTTTATGTCTCCGCCAAACCTATACACCGTGGTCGTTACTACTGCTAGGACATTTGTTGCCTGTTTCTATAATATTTGCTGATAATGATTACAAGTTATAACACCTGTTTTCTTTTAGTACGGAAAGTATTCCAGTTACTTATGAATATTTTATGCATTATGCTTGGTTTTCAGATTTATCATATCCTTACATTTTTTTGTTACTACTACGCATCCACATATGTTTTAGGAGAATATATTGGCAAGTTTCTCATGGTCAAACACGGTTGGACTTTTGTTCTTCCTATGTTTTTCCTATTTTTCTCTTAGTGACCGCGCATCACTGTAACATTTGAGGTCTTTTCCAGCTCATTTGCTTGTTGACAGGTATTGATATCGTAGTTAAGCGTATTGTTTCTACGGTACTACTTGCATTACTCACACATTAGTCAATAAGTGTAACACCAATATCTTTATCGCTGTATTCAAGTAATAGAAGAGTAAAGAGGTAACCAAATCATATTGTAGCTGGGTTACTTAGAAGGCTCCGTGAAGAACTAACTACATGTCTATCTCATCCCCCTTATATAGTTCTTACTGCTCAACTTATGATTCACAACTGTTACTCATACAAAGGTTTAACATCTTATGACTCAACTGAGTTATTGAGTAATAACATTATAACTATGAGTTGCAAGTGTAACTCAGGTGAGAACAGAACATCACACAACTCCTGATGAGTCGTTAGCGGAATAATAGCCTATGACTTATAACCATGAGTCATGTAAAACAACATGCATACAAAATTAATGACATAAATCAATATAAAAACCCATAAAACAAATGAAACCTGTAGACTTGTACATGAGTCATAGTGTGAAAAAAAGCTAAGTCAGTCCAGAATCGTGACATTAGGTCCCCTTCCCACAGGTGCTATTCCTTTAGATCTTATGATGCAGTTTTATTCGCTTTGGACCCTGAGTCCGAACCGATTTCTTTGGCCAAATTGGCCACCACTTTCGCAAGCGGACTTATTTGTTTGTGAAGGCCTTCGTTACCGAATGCCATTCGTCGTATCTCTATAGTTGCTTTTCTGGCCCTGTCTTCTGCCAAGACTGTTCGTCACTTCGGGTCCCGGTTTTCAATATCTGGCGCGCTATTTATTTCGCCTGTTCTGCCATCTTTTCTGACATTTCCACTGCGAAATGTCCAACCTCTGCGCAGGTCTTTTCTGTGCTTCCGTCCCCCCATCATACTTTCTTGGCGTTTCATGAGGGTGGTTTCCATTGTCATTGTTTGGCGAACCACCCCATACCGTTCTTCTCGTCTGGGTGCACGAGGCAACCGTCATCGAAGCAGTTCATCCAGAACTGTGCAACGTGGTCGTCTTTGGGGTGTGGTGTCCCCATGTAACTTGGGCTTGTTGGGTGTCCCCCACCTTCATCTGTGTGTTAAGGTCCGGGTACCTCTATATATTCCCACTCCAGGTAAGCGGAGGCCGTAGCTGATTATCCATCGACTGGTTGCATCTTGATTGATAATAATAGAGTAGTCGTAAAGTAGTAAAAGATCTTGAAGCATTGTGGAGGAGGAAGTTGTTTGTGTTCATGTTGACTGATGTTCTTCTTCTTTCTTGTTCTTCTTATATGACTTTTTCTTTCATGGAATAGTTCCATCCTGAACTCATAATTCTTTGGTGTCTTTTTTTCGCGTATCGTATGATCATTTGGATAATTGCTGCTCCACGGTAGAAAGAGAAATCTATCTGTTGATTGTTTTTTGTCATGGGATCCTTTCTTGCATAAAATAATTCTTATCTTGCATTTGATAGAAAAATCTGTCGGTCTATTATTGTCATATGATTGTTTCTTGCATTAAATATATGCTCTAGTGTGGCAGATAGAATAATCCGCCTGTCAATTCATCTCTTGAGATATTTCCTTGCAATGGATGAATACTATCGTGTCATAGATAGAGAAATCTATCTGTTGGCTCTTGTCGTATAACGGTTTCTTTGCATTGGATAATTCCTATCTTTCCTTTGATAGAAAAATATGTCTGTCTCTTCTTGTCGTATGATCGTATCATGCATTGGATAAATGCTCTAGCATGGTAGATGGAATATTATGTCTGTCGCTTCATGTCCTATGATCTTTTTTGGCATTGTATGAATGCTATCCTGAGTCGACTATCGTCAGGGTCCCATTTCTGTGCACTAGTTTGGTTTCCTAGTTGGTATAATTTTTCGCAGGTATTTTGCTGATATAAAATTGATATTCACGCTTTCTTCTTGGTTGTTCCCCAAGGCGTTTGTTTCAGTACTCCTGAATCCTGGGGTCATTTATTCAATCTCATCCAAGTTGTGAACTTCTTTCATTGTCCTGTTGTCGATTTCGTATCATGTAGATGATTTGTCTTCTTGGTTTTTGCATTTTCCTAAATCAAAACCATCCATCCGGGTGTTTTTGAAATGTATTCTCGGCAAATTCGTGCTGGTGTCGTTGAGGCAGATCGTTGTATTTTCCCAATTGAGAATCTGCCATCGCTGATTGATTCTCACAGATATTCTCAGCATGTTCGTTCACGCTGGATTTGTTTCATTGTCTTGCATTTTCTCCAATCAAAATCATCAGTCGCAAATTGATTTTGAAAGGTAATCTCGGCTCCTTAGTTAGTGTCTGGTTTATTTCGTTGCCCTTTTCTTTCCACCCCTCTTGAGATCAATGTTCAGTTCTTGTTTTTCGATTTCAACCCAACTTTCCTATTAATGACAATTTGTTTTCTCCTGAGGGAGGATGTTTTTTTTCTTGAAATCTTCAAATTGAGCCTCTCTCTTCAGGGCCGAAGTCCCTTGAGGCAACCAAAAAAAAATTTCTCAATATTAAGTACCTTCTAGGGTATTTAAATATTGTTGCTTCACTCGCCTACTAGCGTCATTCTTCACCAGCTTGGTCCCACAAGCGATATTCTCAAAAAAAAATTCTTTTCACCTATTGGCAGGTTGGACAAAAAAAATCTTTCCTCTTTGGTCGTTAGGCACTGGCTGAGTTCATTCTTTGTGGTACTTTCGTTTGTGCTTTCCCGAGTTGCCCATTTAAGGGTTCCGGTATCTCGTCTTTTCCTTTTACATCGATAGGCGTCGACAGGGGACGCAGGCTAATGTAACTTGCATGATCTTACCATGTTCCTTTGCTTGTCGACAGGTATTGATATCGTAATTAAGAGTACTGTTCTTACGTTACTACTTACATTACTGACACTCTAGTCAATAAGCGTAACGCCACTATCCTTATTGTTGTAGTGAAGTAATAGAAGAGAAAAGACTTAACCAAATCCTATTGTAGCTGGTTTACTTAGAAGGCTGCATGAAGAACTAACTACATGTCTATCTCGTCCCCCTTATATAGTTCTTTCTGCTTTACTTATGAGTCAAAAATGTGACTCATACACACGTGTAATATCCCATAACTCAACTGAGTCATTGCATAATAACGATATAACTATGAGTCGCCAGCGCGACTGCTGTGAGAAAATAATATCATATAACTTCTTATGAGTCGTTTGCGTAACAATCGCCCATGAATAGTAACCATGAGTCATGTAAAACTTGCTGCGTACAAAATTAATAACATAAATCAATATAAAAACCCTTAAAACAAATGAAACCTATGACTCGTACATGAGTTATAGTGTGAAGTAGCTAGGTCAGTCTAGAATCGTGACAATCACATGGATTATACGCACCTGTGTATATTTAGGGGTTACCGCCCACCACCTCCCTTAAGACTGGTAAGGAAAAGAACTACTACCAATCTACCTTCATACCATCTACCTCCTCACTAAGCATGCCCATAGTATACACCTCATGCTGTGTTCCTATTCCCATCCAGAGTTACTAAGATCGTACCATTCACATTTGAATAATTATATATGTTTTCTTTTTGTATCGAAAGTATTCTGGTTACTTTTAAATATTTTATGCATCATTCATGGTCATCAGGTTTATAATATCCTGGTATATTTTTCATACCACTACGCATCCTCATATATTTTGCGAGATCATATTGTCAAGATTCTCAGAGTGAAACACGGTCGCACTTTTTCTTCATCCTCTGTTTTCTCTATGATTCTCTTAGTTACCCTGAATTTCATAGATAATGCGTACCTGTATATATATAGAGGTTACTGCCCACCACCTCACTTAAGGGTTATAAGGTAAAGAACGACTATGAATCTACCTTTATACCATCTACCTCCTCCCGACTAAGCGTGCCCCTAGTATACACTTCATACTTTGTTCCTATTTCTATACTGAGTTAATAAGATCGTAGCGTTCCCAATTCCAGTAGGTTATGAGCCCGGACCTTCCATAGCAATAAAGAATACACTTACATTCTTTCCTACCCTCTGGTTACGTGACCACTTTCACCTCCATGGAACATAAATTCTGCCTCAGGGAAAAAACGTCTTCAATCGAAACATCTCTCGAAACATATGTCGAAACATCTCTCTAATGTTTTCTTAAAACATTCCTAAATCGAAATAGAACATCCATTGAAATGAAACGAAACACGAAATGAAACACGTTTATCGAAACGAAAAATTTGTCGAAATGAAGCTTCCATTGAAACAAAATGTTGCAAAACAAACACTGTGAAATAAAATGCCACGAGAAGAACATCAAGAAACGAAACAATTACAAGAAGTTAAATGAAACATTTATTTCCTGCTCTACCCTCCCTGGCCCCTTTTTTACTGGGCGTGGTTCTATCAGTACCTGGGGTTGCCCCCAGCGCACTTTACTCCCAGTTTTACAGTGACCTAAAAGTCGTTCTTGGCATATTCTCCCTGGTTTGCCTTCTTCCTTTTGGCATTTTCTCCCCGGAGTCATGCTTTTTTTTGGGAAGAAGGACAGTTCACTCCCGGAATCCCATGAGTGACATAGTAAAAAATCGCTTCCACCAGACCATTGCATAAATTTATGCAACGGCCATTGGTTCTGCATGAACATCAGCTCCACCCCCTCCACCTCGTCTGCCTCTCCCTCCAGATAGGCGTAAAAACAGTACCATTCGAGATTTTGCATCTTGCTATACACTCAGCTCAATTCATAAGCTGACAGGATCTGAAATCTATTGTTCTTGGCGTGACATTTTCAACTATGTTCTCGGATTGTATAGCTGTAGGAGGATTGTAACTGGAGAGGAAATTATTCCAGATCAAGTAATTGATAGTGGAGAGGTTATGAATACTGACCTGATGGATGAGTTTTGCAATCGCTACCAATATGTCTAACCATACTTATATGAAACAATCGATTCATGCTGGTTAATCTTGTTAGCAAGGCACAAGTCACCGCCAGCGATATGGAGAGTCTTTCAGGACAAATTTGATGGAGAAAATACCTCCTCCTTCTTCGCCCAGCTTAATACAGTCCTCGATTCCAAATATGATAAATTTGAACCAATTGCAAAACACATCAACAAGTACGGCACCTTATGAAATTCAATGCAACACCATTGTTCTTTTGCAGCAGAAACAGACAGATATGCACTACCCGTTGCCTTCAAATATGTGTTTAAATCCACTGAATCCAAAGCTGCAATGCTTCTCTGCTTCTTTCCCGAATCAATGAGTAATGTCGTCGATAACCTCGAAACCAAGGAGGATCTTTTCTGTAGTCCTGTCTATAACAAGTTGCTAGACTTGAAAACATCCGTTTGTTCTGAGGAAGATAATGTAACGACCTTGCTGGATCTTACAGTAGACTTAGTCTTATCCCATGCCAGAGTCCGGAAGGGTTACGGTTAGGCTAGTCAAGTAACCCTAGCAAATGGTTACCATGTGGACTAAGCAAATGGTAATGCTTAGACTGCGAACGAGAAAAGGTAAACCGGGTAGATAGGAAAGTCTACACTGCGAGTTCGGGAGTTCTCCAACAGTTCCGGCGAGTTACGCTACCTTAGGAAGCGTAGTTACCCTACCTTGGTAAACAGGTTACCCTACTTTTGGATAGGAGTTACCCTACCTTGAGCGTAAAAGGTTACGCGGAGTTTCGCGAAAAGTCATATGATTGTTTGTTACGCAAGATTATATAGGAGGTTCAAATCTGGGTTCAAGCGACTACTCCGTTGTGGGGCGACCGAATGGTTACACGAGAGGTGATTCTTGCGTGCATACACCATTGATTCTTATAAGCCTACGGTGGTAGGTATGTAAGGTATACCGGAAGCCCGGGAGACCTCCTGATAAGTGGTAGAACTTCGACTCCCGGATGTCTCCGAAAGACTGTAAGATGTCTGGAGGTTGTTAGCGAGCTCTAGATCGTAGTAGTCTTGTCTTGATTGAGTTCTTTATCGTCAGTGGCTACGGGTAGCGCCTGTATAGGTCAAGGGCTTAAGTGTTTTACCACAGGAGTCTGTAGACCAAGCTATCGTGTTGAAGACAGTAGAAGAAGATAGACTTGTCAAACGTAATGGCAGCTTGAATGGTAGTCTACGAGACTTGCATAAACGAATACGAATGGGACAGGGAGTTCGATATTAGACTAGCTTATCAGTAACCCGCTAGTTCACCACTGACAGGGCAGCGATATGTAGAGTTTTCTCCTGCAGTTGATTGCCTATGTCATGATACTGCATAGACACTTCACGTCGGATAATCATTTAGCAGAGCCAGTTGACATTCGGCAAAATGTTAGCCCGAGGCCCAGAGGAGATGGGATTGCTCGCCATGGTGGTGAGCTTAGGGGTGTAGGAGAGGAGCTGGCAATACAATTCCACTGAAGTATATGCGAGACCTCTTCTCCTAAGACGATCAACTATCCTCTCGAGAACTTATTGAGTAAAGCTTCAACTTAACGATATTAAGTTTAACTGTTAATGATTTCTTTCTTACATACTTGTTCTTCACTTTGCGTAAGTAGAAAGCTTCAGTACGGCCGCATCCTTGGAATCCATCTTCCCACAGGGAGGCCCCATTACAGATAATGCTTATGAAACCACTGGAATCAAGGGAAAGAGAAGGACTCGGACAAACCACAGAAACCCGCGGTCCCATCATCTGAGAAGTGCTCCTACTGGAAGAAACATTACCCGTATGCGCGCAGTAATGGACATACTTGGAATGAGTGTCCTAAACGCAAGGCTGACAACCTAAAGATTAAGGAAAAGAGAGCTGTTAACTCAGCTAAGATTGGAAAGAAAGGGATGTCCGAACCAATCAGTACATCAACTACCTTAAAGTCCACACAAAAACCTACACACACTCACAATTGGGGAACCTATCGGGGCACAAGCTCACACATGACAAGCAACCTAAACCTCCCTATCGACATTGAACCAGAACAGGGAACAGTTAAGTTAGGCGATGATTCTGTAATCGAATCATCTTGCCTTGGAACAGTCAAGCTCATGGCCAAAACATGAGATGGTCGTATTGCCCCTGTCCTTCTGCCAAGTGTTCTCTAAGTTCCTAAATTAGATCGTTCAAATTTACTGTCTGGACGTGCTATCGTTTCCTTGGGAAAGAGTTTTTCCTTATGCGGTAATGGAAAGAAAAGGTATGTTTCATGGGAGAATAAATCAGAGGTTCTCTTAGGAAAGCTTGACGGTCAAGACTATGTTGTACAAGAAACAAAAGAGCAGGCATTGAAGATGACATACCAACAGTAGCATGAAGCGCTTGGACATCCTTCACCAAAAATATCTTTAAAGCAACCAATACTCCGACACACCTACAATTCCCAGTATTCCCACATGTTGGCAATGCAAAACCTGAATTGCCTCCAAGTTAACTCAACACAGGGCAGGGTCGGTGGGTGACTGCGAGCGAAGTGAGAATCCTATTAAGCTAATCCACAACGACCTTAGTGGCAAGTTCGCAAAACCTTCCTTTGACAATGTCTAGTACTAGGTTAT
The DNA here is from genome assembly GCA_003313605.1 of Tuber umbilicatum. Taxonomy (NCBI): domain Eukaryota; kingdom Fungi; phylum Ascomycota; class Pezizomycetes; order Pezizales; family Tuberaceae; genus Tuber; species Tuber umbilicatum. Next base: position 15,211 of record QLOI01004813.1, on the reverse strand, counting down.
GTTCGCTAATGATTATACTCGATATACTAGGGTTTATCCTCTTCGCAATAAATCTGATACAATTCTAGTATTTACACGGTTTATCCATAAATGCTAAACCAAGGATAATGCCATTAGGAAAAGATTCAGAACTGATGGTAGAGGCGAGTATGTCTATAACAAAATGCTAAAACTCTTCCAGAAGCATGGAATTCTTCAAGACGTAACTCCTCCCTATTCACATGAATCTAATGGTATTACTAAAAGATACAATCCCACAATAATCACTTTAACTCGCTCTATCTTAAGAGGCCTTACCTAGCAACTGTCGATTGAAGTAATCGCAACTGCCGCATACGTTCACAATAGACTCCCAAACCGATCCATAGGAAACTCAATACTGGATGAATCTCTTTAAAACAAAAAGCTGTTGATTCAACACCTACACCTCTACAGAACAAAATGCTATGTCTTTATACTGGAGCAATCAAGAAGACTGGGAACGAAGTTACAGCCCCCAGCTATCGAAGGATACCTTGTAGGATATACCTCTTCCACCAAGATATATGGTATATATATTCCCTCGCAACAAAAGATCTCAGAAACTAGGCAACGTCATAGGACAACCAAGACGATAATACCGCTAGTACCAATGGATCCACCTACCATAGTAGAGATCTTTGCGACAATTAATCCAACATCCTTCCCAATTGCCTCCATAATGGACAACCCTTGGGGACAGGAAAAGGATAATATTATAAAACTAACAAAGGGTGTAGTACATCCTCCTCCACTGCCAGAAAATACCGAAGAATATGATCGTCCTGCTACACCAACTCTATCCCCAGAACCTCAACCGGACGTGCTACTAGCAAAACGAACACGATCAGGAAGCATCTCAAACAAACATCAATGATATGGATATATCATTTCAGAAATTCCAGATGAATATCTAGTTACCTAGAACCAAGCAATCAAAAGTTTGCACAGTGACCAATGGACTTCCACAATGGAAGACGAGATCAGTGGATTAGTGAAAAATAAAACCTTTGACATTGTTGATAAACCGATAGGACGGAAAGTGATAGATAGTCAGTGGGTATTCAAGACCAAGCGAAATGCTGATGGCACCTTGGAAAGGTTTCGGGTAAGCGCTGTTACCAAAGGTTTCTCACCAGTACCTGGCTGCGACTTTGACGAAACAGTTGTTCCTGTCATCTGCTTTGAATCTCTCTGCTTCTTACTTGCGATTGCACTAAAAAGCAATGGCGGCAGTGATAATTTGATGTTAAAACAGCATTCCTCGAGGGTGAATTGAAAGAAGAAGTCCACATGCGACCGTTACCAGGGTTCAGTGATGGTGATAAAGTATGGAAATTTAAAAGATGTCTCTATGGACTCGAGCAATCTGCGAACCAATGGTAGTGTGCTTTTATCTCTAAATTCTTGACCTCCAAAGGCTTCACAACATCCTCCCTTGACCCATGTATATTGGTTCACACTAAACATAATATCTTCATTTCAGTTTATGTTGACGACATCGCCATTCATACCGCCGATACCCTGTGTGCCACTATCTAATTACCAGATCTGAAAACGGCTTTTGAAATCACGAACCATGGGGAAGCTACATTTTTGCTCGGCCTACACATCACCTGTAGATGAGACAGGATACATCTTACCCAACAACAATACATCCAGTCAATCCTCTTACGATTTACAATGGAAAATTCTCGCTCAGTTTCTACACTTTTACCTAAAGGCTTTCAACTTACTAAAGGGACCACAGATACACGGATACCAGACATCTCCATTTATCAATCTATGATAGGATCACTTATGTATTTGACAACTGTCACAAGACCCGATCTAGCATATACAATTTTATTTCTCTCTCAATTCTCCTCTTGCCCTACCGAACAACACCTGATAGCAGTAAAACACATTTTGAGATATGTTAATGGAACTAAATAAATTGGACTCTACTATGCATACACTACGACAAACGCTATCGATACCTATGTTGATGATAACTTTGCGGCTTATCTGAACACACGCCGCTCAGTTTCTGGACATATTGTATTATTCCGCAGTGTATGGATATCCTAGCGATCGAAGAATGAAGCTTATATTTCAACTTCGACAACCCTAGCAGAATATGTCGCTATGTTACTGGCAGCTCGACAAATCCTCTGGTTGCAAAAGAGTCATCATGATGTTCGACTAAAAGTACCAATCGCCCTCCATGCAGATAATACTGGTACGAACTTCCTGGCAACTAACTATCAACTTAACAAGCCAACGAAAAAAATTAATATTCATTTCCACAAAATATGAGAAGAAATCGAGAAGGTATCGTTCACACTTCTGAAATTTGCGTTGTCGGATAACCTCACCGATATTTGCACCAAAGCCTGAGCTAAACCAGCCCTTGTTGAAAAATGAGACTTCGGGGTTGTAGATAATGTGAGGAAGTGTTGAAAATCATCTCTCATTTCATATGTATATTTCACTTTATAATAGTGTACATTCTCATACATAGTTTATGTCTCCGCTAAACCTATACACTGCGGACAGTACTAAAGCTAGGACATTTATTACCTAGTTCTTTGATATTTCCTGATAATGATAATAAGTGATTATAAATCTTTTCGTTTGGTATCAAAAGTATTCCGGTTACTTATGTATATTTTATGTATCATTGTCAGTTATCAGATTTAGAATATCCTCGCACATTATTCATACCACTATGTATCCACATATATTTTATCAGATTATATTGGCAACTTCCCCAGGGTCAAACAGGGTAGCACTTTTTGTTTGTCGGATTCTTTCCCTATTTTGCTCCTTGATACTGAGGATTATATGGATTATGTGCACCTGTATATATATAGGAGTTACTGCCCACCACCTTACTTAAGAGTTGTAAGGAAAAGAACTACTACCAATCTACCTTTATACCATCTACCTCCTCCTCACTAAGCATGCCCACAGTATACACTTCTTGCCGTTTTCCTATTCCATTACAGAGTTATTAAGATTGTACCGTCTACAATTACAATAACCCCCTCCATGGCTCCAATACTTCGGCGCACCATGGATTTACCCCACTAGTTTCTGCATAGCTGGTCAGGAGTAGATTTACTGCAGCTCGTGCCTCCGCCTACACTATTTTGGTCTTCTTCCTAATGGAAGTAGTCCTTCATATCTCTAGTTCAGCGCTGTGCGCCCTTTGTGGACCTGTTTCCTCAGGTTTTGTGGTTGGATTTTGGTGGGAAGGTAGTTCTTTCCTCTGTGGTTTGGTTTTCCACAGTATTGGTTCACTGTTACTGGAGATTTTTCTACATCGCATATGAGCATAGGTTTTTAGTTCATTGGTGCATGGAATGGATGTGTGACAGGAGCGGTTTTTCCACTCCTTTGCTGTAAATTGCTCAGGAGTTTTCTGCTTGGCTGTTGTAGTCCTGGTCTGGGGTGGGAGTTGGTTTGGGGCCTTAGCTGGTACTGTCTCTATCTATTGTTTGTACTGCTTAAACAAAAAATAAACTTGAGTTGGATAAAACAAAAAAACTTTTAAGTTGAAATGGCTCTTTACCGAGATGATGCTCACCGATGGCAACCAGTGGAAAAAGGAACTTTTATAAAATTATTTCGATGAATATTATAAGTAAAACATTGCAAAGATGTGAGCAGGTACTTTTGGATATGAGGAATCGTAATATGTAATTGCTATTAGCGGATTTCAAGTTATTGCATCTGCATCATCTCTTTAACAGAGACTCTACTGAAGTACCTACACTTCTCATTTCATTATAGTTAGCAGTAAAAGGCATATACTATGCTCCTTGTATCTTATTCTAGTACTTCGTTAAGTCATCTATATTTAGTACTATGAGTTCATATTTGGTGTTGTTTTATTTGTTTTAAATTATGGAAACAACAAAAGAGATGACATATTCAATTAAAATACATACAAAATTGAGACTTTTCACTATATCATGTCACCTTATAGAGTGGACCAAAATATTTAATACTTTGCAATTAGGTTTCCAGATATCCAGGGAGTAGGGATACAGTGTTTCAGGTTAAGTAGTATCTTGTACTTGTTTTATCCATCATTTCTAATCTAGGATCTGAAACTCGATATAAACTTTAAAGATATGTTGAAATTGTCATAAAGAGTTCCATCAGTGTAATATAACCTCGCATGTCTCTATTCATATATTATCAATAACAACTCTATGTCGTCTACTGCAGCCCAAGGTGGTAGTTTATTTAATTCTGATAGAAATGGAATATTTCATTCAACTAAAATTCTTGTCATATATGCTATCATTGTTGAATATTGCTCTTGAATAAAGTTAATAGTCATTAATCCCTGCTTCAATAGTGCCATAAAGCTGTCATGAAAGTTATACCTGTCTTAAATCCTTATTCATTATACAATTTGGCTTGTTTTAATAAGATAAATACATCTTGCCACCAGTGATTTTAATAGAAGAATAGAATTCATCAAACTCACCACCGTGGCCTAGTACTATTCATATGTACTTTAATGAACCCATTAAAGCTAGTTATAAATTATTAAATCCACAGGTTAGTTATGTAAGTCAAAATCATGTAGTCAACTTGCCTACTTTTATATCCATCCAGATACATCTTGGATCTTTGGTAGATCATGTAATTGCAAAGAATTTCAATGAATGGGGGTAAGAACTTATACTACCAAATATATATGATCTATACAAGTACAAGATCAAGTTACAAGGTCAGTCAGAAGATCCTTTCTCATGTGGACCTGGATTCAAGCTGGCAAGTATATAGTTTGGTGCAAATAATTTTAAAAATATAATAACAATGTAACAGCTTAGATTCATACAATAATATTTACATATTATGATTCTCCTAATGTCAAGGTACCTGCTCCCACATTTGCAAAGTTGTATCTATCATATTGGTTGTAATAGTTATTGTGGAAGTAGGTTGGTAACTGGTTGCAAGAAGTGAGCGGCATCCGGGTCAAGAGCCACTTCCCCATAAATAACATAAAAGATTGTTTCAACCAATTTTTGGGTAACAAGTTTATGTCTATCCCACTATTCAAGTTCCTCCACTATCTTCCTTGTGTTACTTAGCTGCTTTGCAGGTTCCCAACAGTTGTCTCATTCTGGATTATCTTTCTCTTTGATAAAGAATTTGTTATTCACACAGCTTATCCAGTGGTCCCGAACTCTTTCTCTCATATATCCCTCATTTCATTATATTAATATCTGTTGTAGATGTGGATATAATTTTTCCAAGAATCATTCATAGTCATTGTCCATCCATTTCTTCACCACTATTACTTGGAATACTTCTTTCTAGATTGGATACAGTTCTGATTCTATCTAGATTGTGTAGGTTTAGGTGAAGTAATTATAGTTTATGTCTTACATAGGTCCATACCATTCAAGTACAAGTAGCCTTTTACTTTCTTCTAAGAGTAAGCTTCTTGTTCAGCTGACAGGAGATGATACTTGCAGATATTAATAGGGGTATGGTCTCTCCTGCACCTTCTGACAAATCTGTTACTCAGAATTCTTGCTTATTTAACTGCTTAATATGGTAATCCTCCTAGTACTGGGTATGACATATGGTAGTCAACTGCAGAGTACACAATTTTAGTCTTCAATTAAACCTTAGACCCGAGTGGGTATTCAACACCAATGACAAGTTAGTATGATATTATGCCTAGTATGTCATTAGATCTACAGTCAGTTGTCAGAAGTGTTTGTGAAGAGCTTACTAAGCAACATCGCCAAAAAAAATGCGCGCTCCCAAAGTTCACTGTAATAACTAGTTATAACTGCTATGAAAATTTCAATAATTAGACCATAGATTTGTGCTATATCATTGGACTTTCGACTCTCTTTATGATCTAGAATTTTTTGATTTTCTTCTTGTTTTCGTCTTGATTTACAGTACTTACTCATTCATTTACTCTGTGGACAATCTGTAATACTAATCTACAGGCTGTCCTGGAACAGGAATTATTACCATCCTCCTAGAACTTACCAATAGACATCTGCATAACAGCAACCTTTTTAGAAAATCTCCACCGTCAGTTATATCTCTTTTTATTCAACTGTTAGTTGTACTCTCTAAGCTTATTTGAGTTTCTACTACTTAAACTATCGGGGGTTAAGATCATACTAAAAACTAAAGAGATATTATCTTGCTTTTAAGACAAAATTAGACCAAAGTGATCAAGTACTAAGGTTTGCATATTAACTCTTTTAAAAACCTGAAATGCATTTTCTACTATAAAAGAAGAGATACATGAATATAGAGGTTTCTGTCTGCAATACTATAAAAGTTGTTCATATTATTAAAGTTAAGGTAGAAAAATTGTGATAACTGTAGGATATCTCTCTTTTTTATCTAGTTTTCTATTTTCTAAAGTGTAACCTGTAATTCTTTTACGTTTAAGTATTGTGAAAGTAGTAAGTTTTCCTTTATTTAGTCTGTATCTTTGGTACTAGCAATAAAATGGAGAATACAACTGACTGTGAAGTGAAAAGAGATATAACTGGAATTGGAGATTTTCTAAGAAGAAAGCTTTTATGCAGATGGCTAATGGTGAGTTCTAGGAGGATGGTTACAAGTCCTGTTCTAGAACAGCCTCTAGGTTAGCATAATAGATTGTTAATATAATAAATGAACAAGTAAGTACTGTAAATTAGGACAAACAGCAAAAAAAAATTACAAAATTGTTAATTATACAGAGACTAGAAAGTCCAATGATATGGCATAAATCTACGGTCTAATTATTTAAATTTTTATGGCTGCTGTAGCCAGTCATTGCAATGTACTTGAGAAGCTGGTAAATAATTTTTTTTTGTGAGGTCGCTTAGTAAGCGCTTCACGAACACTTTTAATGACTGGCTGTAGTGTTTAGGTATATCACTGCTGCGCGTGGTTTCTTAATCTGAGGGACTTGGCTTCCGTTAATCCGGTTACTTAGTATTGTTTTGATACTTGGAAGAACTTGTTCTACTTGTCTATTTGTTTTACGGTGTCTTGCAGCTATTACAAAATGGTTAATGCCTATTGATTCACAGGTTTGTTTCCTGGAATCAGATTTGAACTTGGTTTTATAGTTGGTAAGGAAGGATAGATGGTGGTCAAGAGGTATGAATATAAAGTTTTGAAGTCAGATTATTGTCTTCTCAGCTGTTACCAGCATTGGCATTTTAATTAAGTAGTGGCTGAACATCGGATAATACAAACTCGTCTCAACTCTATTTTATTGAATGTGTAAGGTCTAGCGAAGTTTACAGCATTGAAGACAATAATCTCTACTACATGAAGTATTCCTTTCAGGGCTCCAGTAGCAAGTGTGATGTATTTGGTCTCTATTCATCAGGTATAATTTGTATACTTAGGCATAGTCGGTGAAGTCACTTCTCATTTCTGACAAGTAGAGATTGTTTATCATATATTGATTGGTCAGCTCTGGAGAATGGTGATCCTTCCTGTCCATCTCGTTGATTACTGTTTCGCTAACTGGTATGTCATTAGTTGTAAGTTATTTTTTAGTTTGTAAAGACAGTTCTTACCACCTTATGTTGTTGTACAGAGTTGTCTTCTACTAACACAGCAGTGTTCTAGAAATCTTCTTTTGGGAGATGGTTGGTACTTGCAACAATTTGGTATAATATAAGGAGTTGATTCAATAGGTATTAATCAATATAGCCAATGGCTCAGAATATAGTGGGAATCATGACAGATGTATGGACTACAATCACCCCTTCTTTCACCAGGTACTGTCTGGTTAGTCCATCATGTGTATCCGTTTCCTCTGGGTTATAATTTTCCTATAGTGGTTTTCTATGGTCTCCTAGTATGTGGTGTTTGAAGAAGAGGTCAGTATCCTGGTCGTATTAAGTGCACGAGTATCTACATTGTGCAAGCATAACCGGTCCTGGTTGATCCTGCTCGAGCTTATTCAACTATGCTGGAGGCTATCTATCCTCTGACGATTCATGAGTGGTATGATGTGATGACAATAATACATATGTTCCATCCCACCAAAGAAGAATTTTACTGGACCGAGGCGATGTCCTGTTCACCAGCAGGATATCCCCTTGGTCAATTAGGCAACTTGCCCAGTGTTAGGCATATGCAATTCCAACACGCCTCTGTGGGCCTGATAAAGGGCCCGGAGGTTGCCGGCAACACCGTGTATAGTTCCTTCCTACCAGCCAAAATCTCGAAATTGACGGCCTCCTGTAACACCATATACGTAGTCACCGTCCATCCGACTGGAAGCAGTTCACTGGATATATGAGAAGAGCAGTGTGCATTGCTCATAAAACTGGAATCTAGCATACCATACATAAAGTACAGGGAGGAAAAGAAAAACCTGCAGAACCAATTAGACGATAAGTATCATTCACAACGATCAACTACAAACAGTTGTAGGCATGCAAGAACAGACAAGAGTGAAGAAGACATATCTGCAAGGGCATCTTGCTAGGAAAATCAAGGAAGCGATGGAGTGCGAAGTCTACCAACTCTACGTGAAGACAATGAAGTCAAGCATTTGTGTTGTCAATAGTTTCTGATGTTAAGGCTGATCATCTCAATAAGAGAGGAATGACTAGTATGTTCTTATTTGGATTGCATATTTCTGACTAAGTTCGTTTAGTAAAGGCATGGATAGCTTTTAACTGGTGGATTCTGGCACACGCAGGGGAAGATGAAGTTATGTTAGCTAAAATGACAAGAAGCGGGAAAGTATTCAGGGTCTATGAGTTTTGTACTCAGATTGATAAGTCGAAAGACAAGAAGTTGTTGCGAAGGTACTTAATTAGTCTAGGTATTAGATGTACTGGCCATGGAAACTCAGCCGGGATATAAATATAACAGTTCCTCCCCAGCTATTAGATGAAGCAGCAACGGAGAGGAGACATGATCAATATGATAAGTTGTTGTCTAAACTTCATACTGTTAGTAGTTTTAGCAAACCGCGTATTTGTGATTATGATTACAAGATCTTCCTGACCTTACTCCGTTATCAAATACCTAGCACTTAACCATACTCTACAGAGCTCTGAGTTGGTTAACTGTAAACTCAAGTCGATATTCAACTCAGAAAGTTACACTTCTGTTATTATATTCAGTGGTATAAATTTTTAAAGTCTCCCGTAAACCTAATAATAATTAACTATATATTAGCTATAGCAAATAATGTACAGAAATTTCTACAACCGAAAGGATTGGTATATCTTGCAATTGGTGAAGAACTCAACATAATGGAAGATGCTACTGTATTGAAAATAATGTTACATGTTTGGTTCACTGCCATACTGATGAACAAGATTGTAGTAATTATTTAGAAATAGTAGTTCTTACAGAGATGGCATTGGCAACACAGAATATTTGTAACTAGCACTCAGTATCCCTATGGCCAAGTTGAAGTTAGACACTTGTGGTGGCAATTCTTATAAAAACTGCCTAACTTTAACAAGTTACAGTAGTACTGTATAAAATTCTTATTTGAACCTATCTTCTATTTCTTTCTATTAAAAGTTACTGTTATTATTGCAAAGAACTTTGTGAGTAAGGATGGGTGAAAGTTTACTTTACTAGTAGGACATCCTACCAGCAAAGTGACCTACTTGACCAACAGAATATCCCCTTGGCCAAGTATAACTCTTGGCCGATGGCATGGAACATATATTTGGATGTATTCCATGATGCTGGAGCAGATCAAAAGAGTCATGTTCGATTGAAATCTAATTCTGGTACCACCATCCTAGAGCTAAACTCGATCCTGCTTAACTTGTATCTATTACTAGGTACAGGGCTTGTGGGAAATGATCTTAATATAACTGGGATTCCCTGTCATTACCAAGTTAGTTGTTTTCCGGGATCATGAACTAAATCACAGGAATTACAATAAGCTGTAGCAAAACGTGTTGCAAGTTGTGACTCTTTGAAATTATAGAAGAAGTGAGTATAAAGGTAGAGCAACCTAGCTATCTTTTCGCTTCACCGAAGCTAGAGCTTCTAATCCTCTAGCTTTCAATGGTACTTCCCAGATAGCCATTTGGCACGGATGAAATGGGAAAATGGCAAGTAAGAAACAAGGATTCAAGCAAAGAGAAGGAAAACTAAAAGAGAAAATTGCTAGAGATTTAATGATGCAAAGCACTAGTAACTAACAGCGTGTTGAGAAATCCAGGTATAGGAGTGGAGACGTGAAAAGCAATGTCAGGAGGCAGTCATGACAAGCAGGTACAAAATACAGTACCTCCCCAAAGGTCTTTGTAGAATGGGCTCTTTATACCAAAACGATCAATTTTTCACTGTCTGTAGTTTAGCAACCACGAAGGATTTTATTACAAGACTACTAGTAGACAGTTAAATTGACCTTACCTTACAACTGCCCAACCTTTAATAAATTAGGAGAAAGATTAGAAAAGTTATGTAGACTTAAAGTTTTCACATCACCAAAAATCATCATTTTACATACAAAATTGGCATAGCAACAGGTATTTTCAACTTTGAAGACTAATAACTCGGTCCTACAGTGTAAATTGAACAAATAAATGGTGTCGGTTAAAGGCTACAGTCGGGGAAAAAATAATTATACAGGTTGCAAGCATTGTTTGAAGTGATTCCAGGTGTGAGGGTTGATCAAACATGTCAATTTTTGGTGTAAAACGGTCGTTTCACCAACACCTTTGCATAGGTACTTTAAGTAACTCACATCGGATCATGTCAGGTTTTCCATTAGAAAAAGTCAACTTAGCCATCCCCTATTACACTTCCCACCCCTCCTAGCACTACATATTGCCCAACATAATCGCAACCCTCATTGCCCGTGTTCTCCACATTCTCAATTTCCTCCTCCTCAGGTTCCTCATGACACTTAACCTCCCTCCGGCTTCCATCTCAGCCATAACCTTAACCAACATTGCCTTGTCCATAACTCTCATCATTGGCCTCATTCTCCCCACGACCCTCATCTTTTTAAACTTTAACCCGATAGAGGTGTCAGGGCGAGGACCAGGTGAGACGGGGCCGGCCGTGGGATTGTGAGCCTCGGAAAATTCATGTTCACCTCGGATCACTCCAGATTTGCCTCTATGGTTACTATCGCTGGATCTGGGGTTGTTGTTTCTTTTGGTACCATTGTTAATCAGACAAATTAGAGGAAAAGGGGGAGGGGCAAGGAATTATAGCAACTTACTGAGTATATCTGTACCCGCCACGCGGGAGGATGGGATAGTTCCACCAGCCTTCCCTCAGCTCCCCACGTCTATGAAGTCTGATGATCTCGATGCACAAAACTCCCTCCCAGATTTTAACTGGTATAAGAAAAGATTTAGATTTTTTATTGCCATTTCCTATAAACAGGTTTCAGAATCAGTCACCGCGTCCTGCTTTAAAATAGGATAACCAGTAACTTACTAATAGGTCTGCAGATTCTCTTGTACCGCGCAATTCTCCTGAAAAAGCGGCTTGCCAACATCTCTACCTTCCACACAATGCTCTCCCGGGGAAAATTGACGGTCATGAACCGCACCCCGGATCTCTCCTCAAAGGTAAGGCGTGGGACAACTTCCTCGTCATGGACTGCATGAATTGAACAGAGAAGTTCGACCATTTCCCCAAGAGCATCATTGGATAGTTCCCGAGCGGTGTGAGGCGGAGCCAGTTCAAAGACCTCACGACAGCCCATTGTAAGATTTGGTAGTGGTATCCGTGGTCGTTGGTTTTCTTTCGGGATGATGGTCGTTGGTAATGGTTCAGTTGGGGCTGAGATGGTGGATGTGTGGATGGAGGTCGAGATTGGGGTGGGAGTAGTTTGGAGGTAAAGGATTAGGGGTGCGGTTGGCAACGTGATGGAAACTGTGAGATAGTAAAGAGAAGCAAATAAACGTCGGGATGAATCAAATTGTGGGAAATGACAGCTACTTCTTGCTAGTAGTTGCGACTGCTGGTTTGAAAAATGTGAATGACAACAAATTATAGAAATTATACTAATGGTGCCAAGAAGCGCAGATATCTAAATAAGAGGAAAACAAACAAATTTACCACGACGGTAGGGTAAATTTTTCGGGCTGGATGTGAGAGATGTTTGAGAGAGAGAGGATAGAATAAAATGGTATCCAGGGAGACAGTGAATATGCCCTAATTCAACCGCGACGCACACCCTCGGCGTAAATAGCTAAATCATTAGACGAAACAAGTATGTACAGACAATACCAGTTCCGGATCACGAACTTCCCTGTTCTCGCTCGATGTGCACTAGCCTTCGAACAATAGATTCACCTGGTGCACAAAACAAAACCACATATACGGAGCAAGTTAGTGATAGCCACAGTTATAAGGGTCCTGGGATCATATCATTCTCGAGTAGAACTCTCGTGATCTGCTCGATGCTCGATCACTCTTTCCATATATCGCCCCCCATCTTGGTGATTTTTGCGGTATTTCTATTCAGTGTTCCCAACGGGCCAGGTGGGCCCGGCTTCGGTAAAGCCGGGACTGGCCTATTGTAATTCTTCAGGATGTAGCCTACCCCAAGCCTACAGGCCTAGAAATGGCTGAGCCTGGACGGGCCCGGCCCGGCCTATAGGCCATATAGGCATTTCACATGGTGCCTGGTAGGCCGGCCGGGCCTATACGGCCAATACCAGTGTGTATCACGACCTGACTCGAGTTGAGCCTGGCCATGGGCTTGAACGGCCCGAGCCCTCGAGCCTCTCTGCTCATTGAGAACACTAGCTTATACTGCATAGGCTAGCCTGTTCTACTCTATATATTGAATTAAAGATTAAAAATACTAGAATAATTTCACTTTAATAGGATATAATATAAACAAACAGTTATGGTAGTGGTCACATTTGTTTTTGGTAGAGTAGAAAAACTTTAAATGAGGGTGATAGTAAAAAAAAAAAAAGGTGAGAAAATTGAGAGAGGCGGAGAATCACGTTACCCTTAACATAATCAATTATTAAATAAAATTACTTGGCCCATAGGCGCCGATCAGGCCTGGTAGGCTTTCATAGGCCAGCCCAATTCAGCCTATATCAGCCTAGGCCATTTGCAGTAGTGACCTGCTTCGGCCCGGCCTACAGCCTATAGGCCGGCCTATCAACGGCCTGGCCCGTTGGGAACACTGCTTCTATTAATGTGAACGCTGCCTATCCCGTATACTCCATATCACATATACCTGAGAAGATATTCTGCTATTGATCCTTTGACAAACTTGCAAATTTCACAAGACAATGTCATCTCTTTGATCATCGCCTATCCTGAGACAAGAATAGGTACTGTGTTAGATACTCGGAGTGAACCAATAGCAATGATAGCTGCGGCGCTCTCACCAATTTCCTTGATACCCGGAGCTGGCGATGTGGGGAGAACAGCGTTCCTAATGGTCGGACCGGTCTGGTCTTGGGGGTTTGACTGGATCTTCAATCCTAATCAATCGTGTGGACTAGACTTGATTATGTTAGACGGTCAAGTCTAGTCTAGGCCAGTTTCTGACAGGCCCGAAGACACACCCTAAGGGCAGTCTGGAAACACACATGTGAAGAGAAATTGTACGAATAGAAGTGGATTGCATGAGATTTGAATACAAATGACACCTTTTTATATCAATTTCTCCACTTGCCGTATCGACTGGGCTCATCCACCATCAACTCGGTCTTCCCCAAATTCAAAACAAACATTTACTTTCAGACATCTTATGCCAAGCTGAAAGATCCGCTAGTAGGACAGCTGAGGTTTTGCGTAAGGGCTGTACACATTTTATCACTCGGTCCCCTTGGTCTGACCTATCCCCGAGCAGTCCAGTCCTGAACATTGACTGCTTGGTCAGTCTGAAATCTCTAATAGGAATGGACCGAATTCTGACCATACTACCCAGTCCAGTCCAGTCCATCGCCGACAATTCGGAACCCTGGGGGAGAATGATGCAAGGCAGGAAGTCTTATTAACAAAATACTGATTCCAAACTTCATAGCCGGAAATAGGGGACTTGTTTAAGGACGGGATTGGGAACGGAAAAAAATAATTACAGTCGAACAGTTTCTTATAGGAAAAACAATTAATCATCAATTAGATCTGGAGCAGTGATTCGGTCTCCCATATGGTTCGATACGGCAATTGTTGGTATAGTTGGTGGCTCGTCGCTGGACGACGATTACCTAATCTTGCTTGGCGAGGGGACACAAGCAATTTCTGAAACCACTAATAGTATACATAGAATAAATTAACTGTTCGAAAGGAAAGAAACGAAGCTGGAGAAAAACATGAACTGTGAGACGAATTGATACCAGAACCTTTTCCCATTAACCAAGAAGTGATTATCCGCGGCCGGAGGCATTGGGGTGATGCGATCGCCGCCCTAGTCGCTGAGAATATTGGCACTGATAAATCTAAGCTGACAGTGCGGGCGCTTTCGGTTGGACGAAGAAGGGGGTGGCGGGCTGGGAACAAAGAACGGGAGTTGTAGAAAGGTTAAAGGATATCGCGTTTGGGAGAGATCGTGTAGATTGGGTGAGGAACCTCGTCTTCAGTGGGGTTGGTAGCCCCTGAGTGTCGTGAGTGGTTCACTGCTATCTTGTACAATTTCTACGTACTCACGCATATCTTCTACTGTTATTTCCAATCCATGATTTTGATATTTAAGGTCTTCATAAGGTTCTTCTTTACGAATACATTCACATTTTGAAGATGTAAATAAAGGTAACATTGGAACAATAATTTCCTGCCCTTCTTCCTCTACCTGTGTTAATTCTATTGGTAAGTGTGGAACAATAATTTCACGATTAAAACATTTAAGCCCTGTTTGGCAACTCACTGTAAAAATATACTATTGTATTTCATGAAAATAACTTATAAGTTGAAATAAAAATACAACTGTATTTTCAAAAATAATCATGTTTGGCAACCCTCCTTTTACAACAGTATTTTTTCTAATCAGGAAAATCTTATCTGATGTATGTAAAATTGCTAGGGAATGTAAGTAGCTTTTATAGATGTCAGAATACACATGCAAAGTACAGTTTTTTTTCTCTGCACAACTTGAAATCATGTACTAACAACATCTGTAATGGTCATTGTAATATTTAACAGAAAGCGGGCATTGAGTATCAGTTAAATATTACTAGTATTGCTGTCAGCAATATTTGAATCAGCATCCATGATATTGGAGATAGGGATGTATTGT